>REGO01001192.1:8354-67945 GCA_010120015.1 Rhombomys opimus
AGAAGTCCTCCCCTATCAGTGGACTTGGGGAGGGGCATGCAGGCAGAGGGTGGAGGAAGGGAAGGATTGGGATGGGAGGAGGGAGGGAACCACGGGGGTGGGATACAAAGTGAGTAAATTGTAATTAATAAAGAAAAAAAAAACATCTGAAAAAAAGAATAAAAATGGAAAATAAAGAATTCCTTTTGAAATAGACAACTTCATTAACATTTTGGAACATCCATCCCCCATCGTTTTTTTCCTGACAAATCCATATATACATTTGGAATGTACAATATAAACATATCTATCTCATGCATTGGAATTTGACATTATTACATGAGATATGATTCCATCTTAAAAACTGAGTAAAAATGATACATCCATTATCACTAGTGGTATTTATTATGTTACTATATGGAAAGTCATTTATTCTGTAGCCTAGCTTCTATTGATAGATATTTCTGTAGTTTTAAATTGTGCTATTATAATTAGTGATAGATGTATGCCCTATATGTAATTTTAACAATCATTTTTTCTCAGGATACATTATGATAGGTGGAATTGCTACCTCGGTAAGAATAATTAGGGTTGGTTCTTTTGCTCATGTAGTGAAAAATTTCAGAGGCAATAAAGATAAATCATAAGCTCATAGTATCTTACAGTGGAAGATCCCACCACTTTGAATTTTATTGTTATTCTGCCTTTTGTGTTCTCCAGTGCAGAGGGAATCTGAATGTTTGTGCCCTTTTAATATGCATATGCTGAAATCCTAGGTTCTGAAGTAATGAAGCCAGGAGAGCTCTGCCCTGAAAATAAAATCACTGTCTACATGAAACAGCTTGCTAGATCGCTTTCCTATCTGAGGTTACAGCAAGAAGACAGCTCTTTTGAAAGAAGCCACCTCCTGTTTATCCCACTCATGTTGGCATGTGTAGTGTTTTGAATGAGAAAGTCCTCTATATGTGCATATATCTGAATACTTGTTTTCTAGTTGATGGACTGTTTGGAAAAATTAAGAGTTGTGGCTTTGTTAGAGAAGATGTGTCATTGGAAGGAGGCTTCCAGTGGTATCAAAGTCCAAACCAGGCCCAGTCACTTCTCTCTTATCCATCTATCTATCTATCTATCTATCTATCTATCTATCTATCTATCTATCTATCTATCTATCTATCTATCTATCTATGTCTCTCTCCTGTATCCTCCCTCTGCCTTCTGCCTGTGGATCAGAATATAAAGCTCACAGCTATTTCTCCAACAACATGCTGTTCTGAATGCTACCAGGCTCACCATCATAACGATAATAGACTGTCCCTCTGAAACAGTAAGCAAACCCACAATTAAATGCCTTATTTTATAAGCATTGCCTTGGTCATGGTATTTCTTCACAACAGGATAATAACTAAGAGAATATGACTATCTTGACCCTCAAAGCCTTCAGAGCTCTCTGAGATTAACCTCTGTGGTTTATATCTAATTTTTTAAGTGTACTTTGTCATTACAGCTTGAATGAAAAAATCTAAATATAAAACTTCTCATAAATAAATTAACTGTATTCAGCCAGATTCTTGACACTTATGACATAGTCTTGCCTCTGACCTGTATGATTTAGGACTTCTCAAAGTAACTGACATTAGCATATGCTGACTGACAAGGGTAGACACATTTGAATACAGTCATCCTCTCATTTATCCTGTGGCCATCTATATCTACTTTCTCTGGGATAGTGTTTTTAAGCGATACCACTAAAATGTTCTGCAGGCATTTCAAGTGAAAGTTTAAGACCTGACCTGCTTTATTTATCATTGATTTTACAAGCTTTGGAGCCACCTTTCAGGGAATGAACCACTAGGAGTAAGTACAGGCAACAGTCTTTCTGAGTTGGCTCACACACTTTGCCATGCATTTAGCTTCTCAAACTTGAACATTCATCAGAATCCTCTGAAGAGTTTGTTTAAAACAAAACAATGAAATCCCTACCAATTTCTGGGCTCATTTCCAGAATTCATTATTCAGTAAACATTGTCTGGGCTAGAAATTGTGAGGTTTTTAACGCTTTCCCAGGTAGTGTTGATACTATCTATTAGTCATCTTCTTTGAGGACCACTGTGATAAATCTGGTTGTTTCTATATTAATGAAGCTCTGAAAGTGGAAACAGAGGACTGCATTCAAGACATTTCCATACAGAAAGGCATTTCTCACCTAATTCAGACTTTACCTATAGTCATTATATTCCACCTTATTATTAATATTATCTAAGATAATTCTAAATATAGTTTATAATTGACTTATAGGAAATTTGATAGTTAAGGACTTAATAGTCTCTTAAGAAATATTTTTTACACTTACTTACTAACAAGTTAAAAATGACAAGTAAAGGGAAGAAAATTGATTTGGCCATGCACCCCAATGCTTTAAACTTTGTGTGACTAAACCTCCCAGTTTATCATGGTTGATCTGATCACAGGGCTAATGACTCAAGATGAAATTATCATATATGCCAAGGTGTTTTCTGTGTAAAACATCTAATTTTGATTGAATAGTAATTTTAAATTTATAAACAATAGTATGTGTGTCTATGAGAGAGAGAGAGACAGACAGACAGAGACAGAGAAAGACAGGGGAAGAGTGATTGAGTTATTTTTAACATAGATGCCCCTGATGAGTTATTAAATTGTAAGTAGTCAGCCCTAAGTACATACACATATGAACAAAACTGTTAAGATCATAGACTGTGTGTGTATGTGTAAAACAATAATAACTATGACAAAGCAACAGTCATAAATTTGAGAGAGTCTGGAGGGAAACTGGGAGGGCTGGTAAAGTTGAGAAGGAATGGAATTGATGTTATTACCATACTATGAAATTCTTAAAAAATTACACACTTACTAAAGTTAAATCTCATAAAAAGTCATATTTATTCTTTTTAATTATCAAAATACAGACATAAGAATACAAGCTTAATATTTTAATTATGAATACATGTTGTATTTTACTGATGCAAGTATATGAAAGACAACTGAACACAATAATATATATTCAAAATCTTCAGTCATTAGGAGATGTCAATTAAGTCCCAGTGAGATTCTATGTAACCCAGAATAAACCCAAATTCTAATTAAAATGAAATACACAGTGAGTCCAGAGATGCAAAGCGACAAGGTCCCTTGCAAACCCAAAGCTATCATTCTTAATGTGCATAAAGATTTTTTTTTGGCCTTTATTTCACTCAAAACTGAAACAGGCAGGGGCTGTTATTTCTATTTGTGAGTAAAGATTCCAAGATAAATCAGTCTTAACTATGTAAACTCTCTTAGGATTTTTTAACCACATTATTTACTATGTGAATTTGTTCTTTGATGATTTCAAACATGTATATAATGTATTCTGATTATTTTGGAGCAACTAACATAGTTTAATACAGAGCATAATAGAAGAGAAAACTGTATGATTATTGTATGTTGTAACATCCCATTCACAGGCATTTCCTCAACTGAGCAGTGACTCTGTCGACACAAAGAATTCTATGAAAAATATAAAAGTTTCATTTTTCGTACACCAAGCTTTGTAAACCGCTGAAGTATTTCTGAAGTGGGGAGATGACAAGCAAGTTAAACCACCTCCACGCCGTGCACTGAAGCCTAGACGCAGAACCTGAGGAGTGCTCACCTTTCTACCTTTTTCACAAACAAGTTAGTATGTAAAGTCTACTGTCATCACAACTGTCCCTTACAGAGATATAGCTAAGAGAACTACACGTTTAAACACCTACTGAATCATTTGTACAGAAGCTCAAGGAAGACACTGACAGCCTTTGAGGTGGAATTGAGCATAGATACATGGAATCTATTTAAGATGCAAGATGCCATGTGCTCAGTGTGGTTTAACACACATGCAGACAAACGAGAAGGAAAAGGAGTCAGAGAAAATTCATTGTGAAGAGAATCAGGGAAGTGAGAGTGAGGAAAGAAATTGCCCCTGTAAGGAATGTAATCTCTCTCTCTTTTTTTTTTTTTTTTTTTTTGCCTATATGGTGAGTTCAGGCAACTGCAGAATGTATAAATGAAAACATTAAGCAGGATCGTGAAGCAGTAAACAGAAACTCTGCAAAATCAATGAAAACGAAGAATTAATTATAAGCCTATGTGTTATTTAGAAAGGAACACAGTTTTTAAAAAAAAACTCCTGTTAAGAATATAGAGAGAATGTGGAAATAATGTGTAAAGAACTTTAAAATAAAAAAATAAGGTAATAGCTATTATTATGTGTTGTTGTTTGTTGCTAATGCTACTGAGTGACTGAGGACAAATCTAGTTTAGTACAATGTTGGTGACCCAAATTTAATCCCCAAAATAGACAGGTTGCTCCCTGTTATTACTGGGCAGCCACCTCAGCATACTCATTGAGTTTTAGACGAGTAGGATTTTTTTTTCTCAAAAAATCAATTTGTAGAGCATATTAATGACGGCAGCTAAGGCTGAACTCAGTAGGCCTTGTGATCACAGTATTCCCTATCCTGTTTCTGAATTATGTATGTATTCCTTTCCATATTTATCCTCTGTGAATATGCGATATAAAATACAACATTCACAGCCCCTCACATGTTGGCTTCTTATCGGGGGTATTAACTCAGATATCCCACCAAAGCACTACTTCCTTGAGCCATTTTTCTATCAATCATTCAACATGTGCTTGTCCAAAAAAAATAAAGTATTTCTAAAGATATGTGTACATATCTTTATGTTGGAGTGGAAAGTTTGATAAAGAATAATATCCAAAAAGACTCTGGCAGTTGTAGAAATGGCAACCTTCACTGATGGAAACCAGAGCATGGATTATTTTTATTTTTGTCTTAATCATCTAGTTGCTCAGCAGAAAAGGATGCATAATTTAATATCTGTGAAAGTTTTTCATTTTGCAAGTAATTACTACACATAAAATGAGTTCTAACTAGAATTTACTTAAAAGTATTGAAAGCTAAAATGGACAAAATTGACTTGAATCAATGTGTACCTGATGAAATCATGCTTCAAAATATGGAGAGAAAGGTACCTTTGTCCAGTTGACTCTGTTAACAGGTATCCAAGCTTATGGCAAAATTTTAGTAGGTGTGATGCTTCTTTCACATTTTTTTTTTTAAGTTGGTAGTGTTACAAATCAGCAATCTTTGAGCGAATAATTCTTTATTCAAAGAATTACCATAGAAAATAAAAATGTAAGACTTAATTTCTCATTAAATACAGTCTTCCAGGTTTCTGTAGGTCTAAAGGATCATCCTGAGTGAGCTGTCCCAGAAGCAGAAAGACACACATGGTATACACTCACTCATATAGACATATAACATAAGATAAACCTACTAACATCTGTACATCTAAAGAAACTAATTAAGAGAGAAGACCCTGACTAAAATGCTCATTCCTCATCCTGAAAGGCAAAGAGGATGGACATCAGAAGAAAACAGGAAACAACCTAGAAACCTGCCACAGAGGGCCTCTGAAAGGCTCTGCCCTGAAGACTATCAAAGCAGACGCTGAGACCTATGGCCAACTGTTGAGCAGAGTGCATGGAATCTTACGTAAGAAGTGGGAAATAGTAAGATCTGGAGAAGACAGGAACCCCACAAAGAGATCAACAGAACCAGAAATTTTTTTGAACACAGGGAACTTTCCAGAGACTCATACTCCAACCAAGTACTAGGGCATGGAGATAACCTAGAACCCCTGCACAGATGTAGCCCATGGCAGTTCAGTGTCCAAGTGGGTTACATAGTAAATGGGAAGAGGAACTACCTCTGACATAATCTGATTGGCCTGCTCTTTGATTACCTCCCCCTGAGGGGGGAGTAGCCTTACCAGGCCACAGATGATGACAATGCAGCCACTCTTGATGTGATCTGATAGACTAGGATCAGAAGGAAGGAGAGGAGGACCTCCCTTATCAGTGGACTTGGGGAGGAGCATGCGTGAAGAAGGGGGAGGAAGGGTGGGACTGGGAGGGAAGGAGGGAGGGGGTTATGGGGGGATACAAAGTGAATAAAGTGTAATTAATAAAATAAAATTAAAAATACAGTCTTCCTTTAATTTGATTTATTGTCATGAAAATAATTTATAGTAAAATAAAAAAGATTACATAACAGGTTAGATTCATACAATAAAAGGCAGTTTCTCTTTAAGAAGAGATTTTTCTCTGCATGTCTTATTGGTGGACTACTCAACGTCTGCCTCTCTGTACTGTTGCTAGACTGTCTGGTTTCCATGTCTGTAGTCATGTTCCTCTAATGTTCAAGGCCATAGATATGCTGCAGCTTCATGCACCATGCCATCCATGATGCATTACATCATAACTAACCCACATTCCAAATATACAACAGCAATGAATTCTATCTTTCAAATGCCAGCAGAAAAGAATTTTGAATATTTCTACCAGAAATGGTAAATTTTCAATGAGACAGACATAGTTAATCTGAATTAGTATCACATAACACACACAAGGATGAAAACACCAGATGGCACTCAGTAATGTGTACAATTTTTAAGGTTTATGTATCCTTAGAAATGAAAATAATGAATAAATGAATAAGCCAACACTCCTACCACGAGAAAACAAGAATATCTACAAACACAGGTGGAGATTTTTCTACTTCTGAACAACAAAGGGAATTTCAGTGCTGAATCAGACCTGTGTAAAATTGTGCCTGAGACAGCTTATTGCTGCCTGACACTGCAGACTTTACTCACCTGGTATTTGCTGAAAAGCCCATGCTCTTAATGAGTGCATCATGACAGAGTTCGGCACATGCCAATGGTGCATCTGTCCTATTCACTGCCCTGTTTTGTTTCCTGGCAATTTTCTAAAGGATATCTCTATCCTTTTAGCCACCACACACAGTTCCAAGCAATACCAGACACAGTCAGCTTAGAGGCCCAACAGACAGGCAGCTTAGTGGCAGGGTTACTCCTACCTGCAGTGAACTGTGTTTTTTTAAACACAAGAACAGAATGTTAGCACCCTTTACCTGAGAAGCAGTGATCTATGTCCCTTTCCCTTTTATTATCAGAACGGTGTTGTAATTCTATAGTTTCAGAATGTAAAAAATGTTGGCCAAAGGCCTTCCCAGGAAGAACCACTGCAGACTGTATGTCAAATCCGTGCAGTCTCTGCAGGCAGTTTGGTCAACATGAGAGATCCAGATGCTGTTGTGCTGAGCTGAGCTCACCTGTGACAGCAGAAAGTCTGTGTGCGCCTGTTACCCCACTGTAGTTCACATCCACAGAAAATGCGTTTCTTTCAGCAAGCTTAATTTAGATCTTACTTTTAGTGGCAATTTACTGTAACCTAAAAGCATACAAATTAAAGATATTTACTAAGTTCTGTAAACTATCTATATTCTTCATATTTACAAAAAAAAATTGAGTTAGCATAAGATTTTTAGGGAATAGAATTATGCATAGAACTACCCTGCTCTGCCAAAGGTGGGCTGATGGTGTTCACTGCTCTGCTGTTTCCTTTCAGTTTGCCAAATGGTCTCATATCATTATGAGGCTTTTGGCTGCTGCAGATTACTGATCAAATGGTGTCATTTGTTTGTTTGTTTGTTTTTAAGTTGACTGTTCAGATTTACATGTTATTTGTTATTATTGTTGATATTTTATAATAACATTATTTTATTCTTACCAGATATGTATAACACGACGAAAGTTGATAAAAATTTATATGCTGATGTTGGGGAAGGCAAATCTAGTCTTTAAGAAGTGGTTGCCTTCCGATATCTTTGGTTATGTCATGTGTAACCTTCTAAATGACAGAGAGAAAAAAAATATAAAAGAGAAGAAGAAAAATGCAAGCAGCTATATCTTCAAAAGTGTATGACAACAGATTATGAAGAACAAATGCTACCTAGCCATACGAAGGACCAGAATCCAGTCAGTTCTAGAAACACTGATGTAACTGGAGAAGCTTATAGTGAATGAAGGAAGCCAGGCATAGAAAGACAAATGATACATGCTGTATAAGTATGGGTTGGGATAGTTGTCACAAGGGATGGAGAAAGACAAAAAAGAGAGAGAGCAGGGAAAAAAATTGAGACAGACTCTTAAAACCTGGAAAGAATCCTGAGGGAAAATGGGTGTGGGGAATGTTCTGGGCATTGCAAAGTGGACAGACATGACTGATCCAGTATTTTTCCACATATGGATATTTCACTATAAATTCACCTAACTTTCACAAATAATATTTTAGAAGGAATTAAAAAGAGTGTTGTAGGAAAAATAGAAGAGAAAATATTAGTAGTTTAAATTACATGAAATTGGGTTATAAATCAAGGAAAAGAAAAAAAAAACAACTAGGTTATTGAGAGTTGATTATTATAGTATGAAAATACATTCCTAGCTAATATCATAAATTCAAATGTAGATCAGTAAAGGATAGTCAGGCTCACTTTGTGAGATGCTGAGGTCTGGTCTGTGACATTGACTTTTCCATTTAACACACTCAATGATGTCAAGAAGAACATGTAAACTTTCCCCTGCTAGTTTGTCCCAAGTACACCTGTAGTAATCCTGGCTATGACTAAGAAATGGTTTCTTAGTCACACCCAGTGAATTTCTGCTGATGGCTCACATGGCTAGCTTCTAATTGTAGCAAATAATTCTGGTTAAACCAATTAATACTGTAGCTTTGAAAAGAAAATAGCATATTCACAAATTTATGAGGAAAATGTTAATACAGAGTACAGATTTATAGTTAAAAATGCTAATGAGACTCATTAAGAAATTTAACTTGAGTAAATAACCTGTGATTAATATAATAACTAACTAACTAAATAAATAAAAAGATCTAAAAAAAGAAATTTAACATGGAAAATAATAACACATGTATGTTAGAGCATGTCCTGACATAAAGCATAAACTCAACAAATGCTCTTCCCCACTCAGTACATATTTAACACAGCAACGCAAAAGATGTACAGGACACCATTCACACTAGCTTTCTGGATGTATACAGCACTGATAACTTTGATTTCTTTGAAAACTTTTCGAACCAGCTCTCCTTTTGCTAGTTTATTACATGCACACATACACCTATGCATACTCACACATACAAGTGTGTTTACAAGCAGTATTACTGCTATTACATGCACATATGCACACTTATCCACACAGTATACTTATCAGCAAGATTTGTGCATCTAGGTGTTGAATACCCATAAATGTGGTAAATACACTCTTTATTTACTCAGTCTGTGGTGTACCACTGACATTTATTGTTAACAGAATCAGTAGCTGTTCACATAGCTGTTTTTCTGGGTAATTTGCCTCTTAAGATTTTGACAGTTTGTACATTTTTTTCTCCATTTTAGTAGACAAGTGTTTTGTAAACACCATGTGATGTGCTTAGTTGCTCTGGAGTGTTGTCCTATACATGTGTCCTCAATAATAGCTATGAGTATTTCCCCATACTGTGCGCTGACAAAAGACATCCTTAAATCACAGATTTCATAATTTCAATTTGTTTGAAAATACCACTTTTTACCAAAGTGGGTATGTCAATTTCCACTTCAAAGAAAGTCTGCCCTGGAGTTTATTCGTCATTATTTCAGGAACATACTTCATACTGCCAACTTTTCATAATTTTGGTTCATATGAAGAATATTTATATTTCACCTAGTTTGTTTATATTGTTGAACAGTCCTTTGCTTTACTGAAACATTTATTTTTTTCTAAGCTATTAATGGTGTGTTTATCTTCCTTTTTGTTTTTATGTTTATTTCATTATTTCTGTGTACAAAAAAGAAACAAAAATATTTGCAGACAATGATAAGATAAATGATAAGATAAAACAAATTTTTATTCCTTATTACTCATTTTCTTGTGAGAAAAATTAGTTATTTTTTAAAAAGTATATTGTTTCACCTTCTCCCATTTGCCCATCCAGAGTACTCCATGGAACCAGACAATTCTCACTGTTTTGATTTCAAACACAATAGTGCATTTTTATGGTTCTTAATATTTAGCATCTCTTCAAAAATTAATTTTCAGATCTCCGGTGTTCATGGATCCATAAGATTAACATAATGAAAATGGCCCTTCTGCCAAAAGCAATCTACAGATTCAATGCAATTCCCATCCAAATGCCAGCAAAATTCTTTACAGACCTTAAAAAAAAAAATCCCAAACTCAAAAGGAAAAAAAAACAAAAAAAAAAAAAAAAAAACACAGAATTTCCAAAACAATCATGTACAACAACAGATCATTTGGAGGTATCTCCATCCATGATCTCAAGCTGTACTATAGAGCAATAGTAATAAAAAAGTGTATGGTATTGGCATAGAAACAGACTGGTAGATCAATGGAATCGAATAGAAGAAAAAGAAATAAATCTGCACACCTATGGATACTTGATTTTTGACAGAGAAGCCAAAACCATTCACTGGAAAAAAAACCCAGCATCTTCAACAAATGGTGCTGGTCCAACTGGATATCTACATGAAGAAAAATGGAAAGAGATCCATATTTATCATCCTGCACAAAATTAAAGTCCAATTGGATCAAAGACCTCAACTTAAAACCAGACATACTAAATCGTTTAGAAGAAAAGGTGGGGAAGAGCCTAGAACTCATTGGCACAGGAGATTACTTCCTAAACAGAACACCAACAGCACAGGCTCTAAGATCAAGAATCAATAAATGGAACCTCATGAAACTGAAAAGCTTCTGTAAAGCAAAAGACATTTCATCAGCACAAAACAACAGCCTATAGACAGGGAAAGAATCTTCACCAACCCAGAATTTATGAAGAACTAATAACGTTAAAAAGCAACAAATCAAGCAATCCAATTAAAAAATGAGGTACTGAGCTAAACAGAGAATTCTCTGTAGAGGAATATAGAATGGTAGAGACACACTTAAAGAAATGCTCAACATCCTTAGCCATCAGGGGGATGCTAATCAGAACGACCATAAGATTTCACCTTACAACCCTTGTAATGGCTAAGATCAAAAACTCAAGTGACAACACATTCTGGAGAGGTTGTGGAGAAAGGGGAACCCTCCTCCATTGTTGGTGGGAATGTAAACTTGTACAACCACTTTGGAAATCAATCTGGAGCTTTCTTAGACAATTAGGAATAGTGCTTTCTCATGATCCAGCTTCCTCATGATCCAACCAAAATATACTCAAGTCCACAAGGGTATTTGTTCAACTGTGTTCATAGCAGCTTTATTCATAATAGCCAGAACCTGGAAACAACCCAGATGTCCTTCATTTGAGGAATGGATACAGAAATTGTAGTACATTTATACAGTGGAATACTACTCAGCAATTAAAACCAAGGAAATCATGAAATTTCCTGGCAAATGATGGGATCTAGAAAAGATCATCCTGAGTGAGGTATCCCGGGAGCAGAAAGACATACACAGTATATACTCCTGAGTGGATACTAGACCTAATTGGTAGGATAAACATACTCAAATCTGTACACCTAAAGAAGCTAAACAAGGAGGAGGACCCAGGGCAATTTGATCAATCCTCACCCAGAACGACAAATGGGATGGACATTGGAAGTTGGAGAAAACAAGAAACAGGACAGGAGCCTATCATAGAGAGCCTCTGAAAGACTCTACCTAGCAGTGTATGAAAGCAGATGCTGAGACTCATAACTAAACCTTGGGCAGAGTGCAGGGAATCATAGGAAAAAAGGGGGAGTTAGTAAGACTGAAGAGGACAGGAGCTCCACAGGGACAAAACCTATATGGGCACAGGGGTCTTTTCTGAGACTAATTCTCCAACCAATGACCATGTATGTGTATAACCTAGAACCCCTGCTCAGATGTAGCCCATGGCAGCTCAGTATCCAAGTTGGTAATCTTGTAAGGGGAACAGGGACTATTTCTGACATGAACTCAGTGGCTGGCTCTTTGACCTGCCCCCATCCTCCAAGGAAGGAGCAGCCTTGCTAGGCCAAAGAAAAGGACATTGCAGCCAGTCCTGATGAGAACTAATAAACTAGGTTCAGATGGAAGGGGTGGAGGACCTTCCCAATAGTGGACTTGGAGAGGGGCATGGGAGGAGATGAGGGAGGGAGGGTGGGATTGGGAGAAAATGAGGGAGGGAGCTACAGCTAGGATACAAAGTAAATAAACTGTAATTAATATAGAAAATAAAAATTTAATTAAAATTGGTTAAAATTAACTTCTTTCATTACAGCTAACATAAGAAATCTAAAAGTTTATAATTTTCCTTTTGTATTTCTACCTCAACAATATGAATTTTGTTTTGTATATGAATATTTCAGG
This sequence comes from Rhombomys opimus, assembly GCA_010120015.1. Classification (NCBI taxonomy): domain Eukaryota; kingdom Metazoa; phylum Chordata; class Mammalia; order Rodentia; family Muridae; genus Rhombomys; species Rhombomys opimus. The sequence continues at coordinate 20,628 of REGO01001192.1, forward strand.
CAATATCTGATAATATTTGTAAATTTAACATGCTTATTTTTTTTGTTGCATGATCCACTGACCAATAATCATCTCAACTTCAAGTAACCACTATTTCTAATGTCACCTTACAACAAAATGTGATTTTGAGGAATACTTGCAATTTTTCTGCTTTCAAAATTATACTTCAAATGACCTATTAGACAAAAAGCATTTTTTATATCTGCTAATCAAATCTCATAAAAGCAATTCGTGGGTTTTTCCACTGGAATTTATTATCTTGTTGAAAAGAATACTATTTCTAACCATTGTCCCCATCCTTGAAAACTGTGCTTCAATTTGTGTTTTTAAAAGTTCAATTTATGGAGCTTGAGAAATATTCAGGGGTTAAAACACTTAGTGTTCTTGCTGAGGACTGGCTTGCCATTCCCACCATCAACATGATGCCTCACAGCTGCCCTTAACTCTAATCCCAGGGTCTTCTGGTCTCTGGGCACTGCATGTATCTGGTACACTTACATATGTTCAGGCAAAGAAATAATACATGTATAATGAAAATAAATGCTTACAAACTCAATGATAATGTTTTATTAAATTTATAGTATCTTCATACAATCAAATTATAATCTCCTGACTATCCTTCTACTTTAATAAATTAGGTTTTAAAGCAGGCTGGTTCTTGCTATTGGGGAAATTTAGTGTTTTTATAATCCTGGTGTATTAGTTGGCTTTAATAGACAACTTCACACAAAGCCTGGAATACCTGAGTAGTAAGTCATGGAATAATATCTTTATCAAGTTGCACTTTAGCATGCCTTTGAGGGATTGCCTTGAGTATTATGTGGTGTAGGAGGGCTCACGCCTTTCCTGGCAGTGCTGTTTCTTCAGCAGATGATTTTTGCCATAAAAGAAAGCTAAGTTGGCCAGCAGGCAAGCCTTCCCTCCACAGTTTCTACTTCAACCTCCTGCTCGAATTCAGGTTCTGATTTTCAAGTGATGGATTGTTATCGGGAAGTGTGAGCCAATAAAGCTTTTCCTCCTCTATGTTGCTTTTGGCCATAGTGTTTTATTACAGCAACAGAAAAAAAATTACATCAGGAGGTCAGGATTTCCCTTTATTTAACACATAGTAGCTTTTACTATGTGTTTCACAGTCGTTGTCAAAATGCCTAAAACCCTCTACTTGCTGCATTTGGTGGTCCTACATTTTCCTGCTACTGTCATTTCTGTAATGTTATCAACAAGGCATCCTCTAATTCCAGGCCAGTACACAGGACTTTATATCTACTGATTCAAAGTGTAAAACAAGAACAACTCACTTCATATATTTGTAACTATGGCTTTGGATTTCATAGTTTCAGCATGTTATTAAATTACCAACAACCTTGAGGTTATTTTCTTTTATGTACTCCCTTGATAATTTTTGGAAATATATATATATATGAAAAGTTTTTCATCATTTAGAGTGTATTTAATTTACAAAATAAAAATTAAGTATTTCAGTGATATGATGTGGCCTCCAAATACATATATACATACATACATACATACATACATATATGCATGCATAAGTAAAAGGAAAAAAAAAAGAGAAAATTGAAAAAAAATATTCTTTGATCTGTGTGTGTGATTTCCTATCATTTCATTTTGGCTGTCATCTTTTATCTATTTTTTAATTATTATTAATTATTTATTAAACAATTTATTCACTTTGTATCTTGGCTGTAGTCCCCTCCCCAGTCTCCTTCCAATCCCTTCCTTCCTCTCTCCCTTTCTCCCTCCTCTACTCCTATACCCCTCCCCCAGGCCACTGATAAAGGAGGTCCTCTCCTCCTTCTATCAGACACTATCCTATCAGGTCTCATCAGGACTATTTTCCTTGTCTTCCTCTGTGGCCTGGCAAAGCAGCAACTCCCAGGGGGAGGTGATCAGAGAGCCTTCCACTGAGTTCATGCCAGAGACAGCCCCTGCTACCCTTACTAGGGAACCCACTTGGAGACTGATCATATGGTCTACATCTGAGCAGGGGTTTTAGGTCCATGGTTGGGGTATTAGTCTCTACAGGGCTCCCAGGGCCAAGTTTTTTTTGGCTCTGTTGGTCTCCTTTTGGACCTCCAGTTCCCACCAGGTCTTTCTATCTCTCCCTTCTTTCATAAGATTCCATGCACTCTACCCAAAGTGTGGCTATGAGTCTTAGCCTCTGCTTTAATACCTCTGTCAGTAGAGTTTTTCAGAGGCCTTCTGTGTCTATGGAGGCTCCTGTCCTGTTGTCTGTCTTCTTCTGCTTCCAATGCCTATCATCTTAGTCCATCTGAATGAGAATTGAGCATCTTCCCTAGAGTCTTCCTTGTTTAGATTCTTTAGAGCTATAGATTTTAGTATGTTTATCCTATATTATGTGTTTAATAAACACTTATGAGTGAATATATATAAATGTGTGTCTTTCTGCTTCTGGGATATCCCACTCAAGATGATCTTCTAGTTCCCACCATTTACATGCAAATTTTGTGATTTCCTTGTTTTTAATAGCTGAGTAATATTCCATTGTGTAAATGTACCACAATCTCTGTATTCATCCCTCAGTTGAGGGACATCTAGGTTTTTTCCAGGTTCTGGCTCTTATGAATAGAGCTGCTATGAACATGGTTGAGACAATGTCCTTGTATAGTTGAGAATATTTATGATATATGCCTAGGAGTTGTATAGGTGGATCTTGAGGTAGCACAATTCCTAGTTGTCTGAAAAAGTGCCAGATTGATTTCCAAAGTATTTGTACACAGTTACATTCCCACCAGCAGTGGAGGAGTGTTCCCATTTCTCCACATTCTCTCCAGCATATTTTCATCTTCTTACTAGGGATTTGGACACTCATATGTTCCAATTTCCTACTATTTCTAAAGAACTAGCTCTTAATTTTTCTGATGCAATCAAATTCTCTTGTTTTTTTATTGTTTTGTTTTCTTTTTCCAATTTTAATTTTTTCTTTTTTCTTTTTTTTTTTTAATAAATTACAGTTTATTTACTTTGTATCTCCACTGGACACCCTTCACTCATTCTCTCCCAATGAGAGAATTTCCTTTCCTCCCTCATCTCCTCCCATGTCCCTCCCCAAGTCCACTGATAGGGGAGGTCCTTTTCCCCTTCCCTCTGACCATAGCCTATCAAGTCTCATTAGGAGTGGCTGCATTGTTTTCCTCTGTGGCCTGGAAAGTCTGTTCCCTAATCAGGGTGAGGTGAACAAAGAGCCAGCCCCTGAGTTCATTTCAGATACAGTTCCTGTTCCCATTACTAAGGAACCCACTTGGAGACTGAGCTACCATGGGCAAATTCTCTTTTTGACAGCATTACTGTCTTTCCTCTTATTAAGCACAGTTTGCCCTTCCTATTCTCATAAGGATCACTATTTGGTCTTATTATCTTCTATGCTTGGCATCAAGTATACACAGAGTTTCTTATTCTTTTGTAAAATATTTGAATATAAATCCTGTATTTCAAAGTCTATTTTCTTCTATTATTTTTTAGTTTTAAAATATATTACATACTTTTAGCATGTTTTTTTTTTTTTAATGAAATGCCTTTGGATGAGCATCTTACCCAGAGTCCTCCTTCTTGATGAGCTTCTTTACATATACAGATTTTGGTATGTTTTTCCTATATTATATGTCTAATATCCAATTACGAGTGAGTATATACCCTATATGTCTTTCTGTTTCTGGGATGCCTCACTCAGGATGATCTTTCCTAGTTCCCACTATTTGCCTGCAAATTTCATGATCTCCTTGTTTTTAATTGCTGAGTATTAATCCTCATTCAAAAAGGCAAATAGGATGGACTTCAGAAGAAGGAGAAAACAAGGGAACAGGACAGGAGCCTACCAGAGAGGGCTGAAAGACTCTACCCTGCAGGGTATCAAAACAGATGCTGCGATGTATAACTAAACTTTGGACAAAGTGCAGGGACTCTTATGAAAGAAGTTGGAAATAGTAAAACCTGCAGAGCAGCTCCACAAGGAGAGCTTTTAATATTTTTTCTTTCTTCTTCTTGTTTAGGGTTTTAACTATTATGTGGTGAGGGGACTCTTCTAGTCCAATCTACTTGGTGTTCTCTAAACTTCTTATAAATTTATGGGCATTTTCTTCTTTTAGTTAGAAAATGTTTGTGATTTTGTTAAAAATATTTTTAGGCCACTGAGCTCAGATTCTTTTCATTTTTTTCCTCTTAATATTCTTAGTTTTTTTTAAATTTTTTCTTTTACATAGTGTCCCAGATTTCCTGGATGTTTTGTGTCAGAATTTTTTCTTTTGATTTAACATTTTCTTTGACCAATGTATTTAATTATTCTACAGTATCTTCAATGCCTGAGATTTCCTTTTCCATCTCTTGCGTTCTATTGATATTGCTTGTTTCTATAGTTCCTGTTTTTGTCCCTTGGTTTTCTACCTCTAGGATTCTCTCAGTTTGTCTTATCTTTATTGCTTCTATTTGTATTTTCTGGTCTTGAACAGGTTTATTTATTTCCTTCACCTTTTTATATTTTTCTTGTCTTTGTCAAATTTATTCATTTCTTTCAGTTGTTTGTATTTTTCCAGCTTTCCTTGAATGATTTATTTATTTCCTCCAATTATCTGTTTGTGTTTTCCTGAATTTCTTTAAGGATTATTTCATTTCCTTTTTAAGGACCTCTATTATTGTTATAAAGTTGTCTTTAAGGTTGTTTTCTTATGCTTCAGCTATGTCAGATTATTCAGGATTTGCTGTAATAGGATAGTTGGACTCTTGTAGTAACATATTGCTCTGGCATCTTATAATGGCATCTACTTATCTGGTTTTGGGGTAACTAAACATCTCATTTATGCTTTCTAAGTGGGTCTTCATTGGATAAGTGTTTTCCCTTTGGTTCCTTGGTTTCTGGTTCATCTCTGGTGAAGAAAGCTGGAGAGAAAGTTGGGGAAGCTGTGAAGGCTGCATTCAGACCTATGCAGGTCACAGGGTTGAGAAAAAATGTCGGTTTCCCTCCAGCTACAGAGGCAAAGGGGGAAAGCAGCTGGAGTTTTCAGGTGGGTCTAATAATATGTTTAAGGTTTCAATTTCTTGGAAAGGTTTGTCTTGCTATGAAATAATTTTAATTTTTTTCTATTACTCTGAATGAAATGTTTAACATGAGTATGGCTTTCTTTGCTCTGGGAACTTCATTTAACAAGAGATAGAAAAGGTAACTAACTGTTTTTCATGCCGCTTCTTCATTACTGAAAGATATATGGGCTGTTCATATTTATCTCTCCCTATTTTAACAGTTATATAATATGTCTTTTTTCATTAGTATTATTATTTATTACAATTTATTCACTTTTTATCCAGGCTGTGGCCCCTCCCTCATCTCCTTTTTGTCCCACCCACACTGCCTCTTCTCCCCCTATGTCTCTCTCCTAGTCCACTGACAGAGGAGGACACCCTCCTGTACTATCTGACCCTAGCCTATCAGATCTCATCAGGACTGTCTAGATCCTCTCTCTGTGGCCTAGTAAGGCCACCTTACCAGGGAGAGTTGAACAAAGAGAAGGCAACCAAGTTCATGCCAGTGATTTCCCCTGCCCCCATTGGTACCTCCAAGGAAACTGAGTTGCCTATGGGTTATATCTGAGCAGAGAGTCAAAGTCCTTTCCATGCATGGTCTTTGGTTGATTCACCAGTCTCTGCAGGCCCCATTTGGCCCTGATTTTAGCTCTGTTGGTCTTCTTTTGGAAAAAGACCCTTCTTCCGAAGCATTCCCTACACACTAGATCTGTTAGGAAAAAAAACAAAAGTGGGAACGAGCCTTGAACTCATTGGCACAGGAGACAATTTCCTGAACAGAACACCAACATCACAGGCTCTAAGATCAACAATCAATAAATGGGACCTCATAAAACTGAAAACCTTCTATAAAACAAAGGACACTGTCAGCAGAACAAAATGACAGCTTGGAGACTGGGCAAAGATCTTCAACAGCCCTACATCTGACAGAGGGTTAGTATTCAGAATTTGTAAAGAACTCAAGAATTTAAACATTAAAAAACCAAGTAATTAAAAAATGGGGTACAGAGCTAAAGAGAGAATTCTCAATAGAGGAATATCAAATGGCAGAGAAACACTTAAAGAAATATTCAACATCCTTAGTCATCTGGGAAGTGTAAATAAAAAAAAAAAACCTAAGATTTCACCTTATACCCATCAAATGGCTAAGAATAGAAACTCTAGTGATAACACAAGCTAGAAAGGTTATCAAGAAAGGAGAAGCCTCCTCCATTGCCGGTGGGAATGTAAACTTGTACAACCACTTTAGAAATAATTCTAGTGCTTTCTGAGAAAATTAGGAAAAGTGCTATCTCTAGATCCAGCTATGCCACTCTTGGGCATATATCTGAAAGATGCTGAACCATACAACAAGAACATTTGCTCAACTATGTTCATAGCAGTTTTATTCATAATAGCCAGAATCTGGAAACAAACTAGATGTCCCTCATCTGAGGAATGGCTATAGAAATCTTGTAGAAACTTAACAATCTAAAGAGCTAATCCTCTGATTTCATTCTCTGTAACTAGAATAGCATATACCTTATTTTCTTAAACATAGTCTTGTAAACTCTTATAAAACATAGTCTTATAAAGTCTCTTAATATGTAAGGTATCTAGACTATTTTAAATATTTCTATTCACTGACATTAGAAGCTGGAATCTCTGGATGCTTCTACAAATCTTACAGATCTCTCCCTTCATATCTCATAGAATCATATCATTCCCCACAACCTTTCTCCCAGCTTCATGAAACTTGAATGTGGACACATAGTAATCATACCACAGTCTCCTATCCACTCTTATGTAGCCTAAAGACACACTCCTTTTGAAATGGACTCTGGCTGGCCTGTACTTAGTGAGCATGGCTCTGGCAGGCCTTGTCCTTCACCCTCATCCCCTCCTCCTTGATAAAAACCAGTAGATTTCCTTCCTAAAACTAAACACCAAGGTCTATTCCCTTTTTTGGCCACTTCCTCCTCCTGAGGCTATCAAGTTCCAGCTATCAAAGAGTTGAAGTCTAGCAATCAAAAGCTCCCTTTGTCTTACCTAATTAACATACCCAATTAAAATGAAAAACCTCATCCTAACAGAGAGTTTCCTCTTTTGCTTTTATACACTGCCATTTTCACAGGGACCAATTCTGTTTCCTCTCCTTATGGAGGCAGCCCTTTGTCTTCTGGGACAAATAACCCTGCCATCCATCCCTTGTTCCATTCCCCTTCTCCCTTTTCCCTATCTGCTGCCTATGTCCCTCTTATTCACTGCCCTCTATCCCCTTGGGGCAAGTAAAACATTATGCTGAGAATGTGGTCTTGAGTATCCTGAGCTGATACTGATAACTATACATTTATCTCTTTAATGTAGTACTGGTCGCGTTTTAATGAACCCCACTTTACTTCTTCATGTCAGAGAACCTTGATATTACTCAGAAAATGTAAGAATAGATACTTGCTTTGTCTGGCAGAGCTGATGCTTCTTACCTCAGATCCCCATGATACTGTGTGGCCTGCCTGCCTACCAATATTCATAAACATCTTGCAATAAGATTATTATATTTAATACCTCTCTGGTGTCCACTTGACAGAATCTAGAAACACCTGGTAAATGGGACTCTGGGGAGACTGATACAGGAAGACATCATCATTATGAGTAAGACCGCTATCACATATGCATTCATTGTTCTCTACTTACTGATCATGAATGTGAGGTGGCCAGCTAGCTACTTCAACCTCATGCCATTTTATTCTTACCTACAAGGATGGACTTTGTGAGCCAGAATAAGCCCCTTTACCTTGAAGTTACTTTTGTCCGGATATTTTATCACAACAACAAGAAAAAGAAATTAAACCAAAAATTGGTACTGAGAAATAGGGCTATTGCTGTAACAAATGCCATTGTGTAGTTCTTGGGCCTCTGTAATTATTTTGGGTTAAATTTGGAAGAAGTTGAAACTTTGAACTACAAATGCCCTTGAATACTAAAGAAATTATGATTCTGCAGGGAGCTTAGAAAACTGATAAATGAAGGCAGTGAGGGCCTGGCTCATGAGGTATCAGAAGAAAATAGAACATGATCAAAAAGTGGGAGAATATCTATATATATGATGTTTTGACCAAGAATCTACTTTTACTCTATCTGTGTCCTTATAACTTGAGTGACATTGAAATTGAAGGTAATAATTTGTTTGGCAGAGGAAATTTCAAGATAGAAAAGAACCTATGCTCAGCACCACTGAAGGGAAGCGTGTACAGCACTGAAATAATGGAAACTATTTGGAGGTTCACTTTAGCCATCGGAAGTTATATCCTATGAAGATTCTAATTCATCCTAAGGAAGAAGGCAAGGCCTAAGCTGAGGGGTTGCCTGCACCTGTACCTTGAAGCTAACTACCCAATGGCCTATTTCCTTAGCGTCAATAAGAAACAGAAGTACCTGTAGCCCAGAGCCAGGTGTGAAGATGCCCTTGCAGGGGACTTTGGGACATCTACAGTGGAGAGAATGTCCTCCACACTAGAGTATGTTCACTTTGTGTGTGTGTGTGTGTGTGTGTGTGTGTGTGTGTGTGTGTTTCTGTCATTAACTGTTCACTTGTGTGAATTTTTCAGCATTTTGAGTTATAAATACCTAATTGCCTTTTTCCCTCATTTACTTTCATTATGCCCTGAAAGATACTGTCAAGATTTCCCTTAAGTTAAAAAACAACACAGAACGTGATATTGAAGGATCAAATACTGGCTGACTCCTCCACCAATTGACTTCAGCTATTTTTATGGTGTATGATTCTTGGATAGACCTAATATTGAAAACTCATCTAAATCTTACATTTCTAAAGGCTACTTTCACAGAATTTTGTCCACTGTAGCATCATTCAAATTAAGTCTAAGTTATTCTCTGTATGATTCTTCACATGTTCCAATGAATGGCATTCATATTATAAAAATGAGTTAAATTCACAAGAACTGAGAACATCTTCTCATCTTACAGACAAGTTCTAAAAAAATCAATATTCAATGAAAATAACCTACTGCTCTTCATACAATTATTCTTAGAATAACACTTGTCAAAGTTTTTATTGCTCACAATAATTGGTTAGCTTTCATATTCTGACTTTAGAAAATATATTTTTACTGACATTAAATGTGCTCTTGGGAATGTTTAGCATGCAAATCATCAAGATCCGGGCCATTATAAAAATCAGAATTTTCTATCTTATAGACTCAGTGCTTTTAGCTGAGTTGAGTTTCAGCACACACACACACACACACACACACACACACACACAATCTTGAATGCATCAGTGTTTATTTTTAGTGTGTGTGGTAGATCTGCTGTGAGTCTGTGTTTGAATTAGAACCCCAAAATTTGCATGAAAAAACAACACGTTTTGCACCTGCAAGTTTCCCTGGAGTAATTTAATGTTACAGCTTTTGACAAGATAATTCCATCTTGACTGGAGTTGAGTTTGCAGTAGGCTACTGGGAGAAAATAAATGGAACTTATATTGGTATATATTTAACTGAACTTAGTACACAGCTCAAAAACCCCAAACTAGAAAAGAACAAGATGAGATGTAGCATGAAAGATTTTGCTTTTTGTTTGGCTTCACTTCCCAAGACCTTAGCTATAAGTACAGCTGTTATGTCACATACCCTATAGTTACCTTTCTCTCTGTTCTCCCAAATCAGGCTGCATCCCACTGTATTTTGTCCCTCAGGAAAAAATAAACATACATAGTTACTAAGTCTCAAAGAGCACTCATACCTCAGCAGGAAAAATCCCTCTCCCTTGCAATTTCAAGATAAATTTATGGATCCATCTGGTTCTTTGGCACATGGGTTAGGACAGGCTAAATTACATGGAACTTCTCACAGCCACCTAATAAAGCTCCTCTCAAGGTGTCTTCTCATGTCAACTAAATCCCGAACCTGCTTTCTGTTTCTCAATAACCATGAGACTGCACATGTGCTCAGATAGTTTAGCCCAAGTCATAATGAAGACTTGATTGTAGAGAGAATGTTGCCTAGCAGCACACTTAGAACTTAGGAAAAGATGGGAGAAGCACTGTGTAGTCATTCCTGAGGCCACTATGCAGTAGTAGCACTGTGGAATAGTGACAGTAATTTAGAATTTCTTTCTTCAAGCCAACAGGGATGGAGAGAGTCCGTAATAAAGAGACAGAGACAGAGACAAAAATAAGCTAAACTTCAGTGCCAGTGCAACAGCATCAGAATCCCCATGTGTTTTTCTGCCTCATGTTATTTTTCATAAGTTAGAAATTAATTTTGTCTTTCTGTTTTGTGTTTTTGCAAGACTTCCAAAAGAATCTTATTCCCTTCAGAAGAGCTGCAGAAAATTTAGAGAAATCTTGCATTCATTTTGTGTCTGTTTAGGACCTGGCCTCAGCTTACTTAAGTGTGCAGGAACGTATGTGTTTCTAGGAAAGCCATTCACTTTCCACTTTCAGAGACTTATGCCTAATGCATCAGCCTTCACTATTCTGTATGGCGATGCTGCTTCCAAATGTACATCCTAGTGGCAATGCCTAGAAGGTAAATAGGCAATCTCCCCAGTTTTGTATTTTCTTTAGCTATATAATTTTGAATTGCACTATAATTTGTTAGTTCATGAAGGAAAAACATGACATCTGTCAGAATGGCTAAGATCAAGATCTCAAGTGACAACAAAAGGTGGAGAGGTTGTGGAGAAAGGGGAACCCTCCTTCCTTGCTGGTGGGAATGTAAACTTATACAACCACTTTGGAAATCAATCTGGTGCTTTTTCAGAAAACTGGGAATAGCCATACCTCATGACTCAGATATACCACTCTGGGAATACACCCAACTGATGTTCCACCATACAACAAGGACATTTGCTCAATCATGTTCATAGTAGCTTTAGTCACAATAGCCAGACACTGGAAACAACCTAGACATTCCTCAACCAAAGAATGGACAAAGAAACTATGCTACATTTACACAATGGAATACTACACAGCCAGGAAAAGCAAGGAAAACAAGAAATTTGCAGGCAAATGAATGAAACTAGAAAAGATTATCCTGAGTGATAACACAGACCCAGAAAGGCACACATGGTATATATGTACTTATAAGCAGATTTTAGTCATTTAGTACAGGATAGACATACTACAATGCACAAACTCTAAGAAGATAATCTCTCTGGGCATCTTAGGCTTCATGTGGGCCAACTAGATGGGGAGTGGGAGACATCTCTAACATGAACTATGTTGCCTGCTTTTTGATCACTTCCCTGTGATGGGACTTTCCTACCAGGCCACAGGGGAGGAAGATGAACTCATTCCTCATGTGAATAGATGAGCGAGGTGCCCGGGCTTCCCTGTTCTGAGGAATATGGGAGAGGGGATACAGGAGGGAGGGTGGGACTTGGAGGAGAGGAGGGAGGGGCCTGTGACCATGATGTAAATTGAATTAATTTAAAAATAAGGAGAGGAACGAAATACTATCCTCAGATACCCAAAAGTTATTTTATTCCATTTTAACTTTCTTTTCTTTCTCCCAGAGCTAAACAAACTTAGTTAGGACCACACTGCATCAAATCTGTGCTACTTTAAGACTTGAAAGAATGCAGATTATAAATTATTTTAACAGTCTATGGTCATCTCAGATAAGTTATTTGAATCTACATAGATACATTTTTGTCTCTCTAAACTTCAAAATTATGTGACTTAACTTTAATCCTCCAGAGAGTAGAACACTTGTTCAGGAATGAAAACTTTTTTTACATGGATATACATACAAATATAAGTCTTATTAGAATCACAGAATCATGAACTTTTATAAATTTTCAGCAATTATTTTACTCCATTCTTTCAGGCTGATAAGCTGACATTCTTCCAAGAGCTAGCTGCCTGGGACAATTCTTGACACTACAAGATGTCCTCGTTATTATAGTAGTGATACCATAAGGCCCAACAATCAGTGAAAGGATGATTCAAGCAAATAATGGATTTGATAGATTGAATTCTATTTTGAAAATGTTAGTTGATAATAAATTTGCAAAAAAATTAAGATGAAAAAATTTATGACAGGACCTTATTGTTCACACTCCTCATTCTAGCACTTGGGAAACTGAAGCAAAAGGATCACGAATTCAGGGATGACCTCAGATACATAGAAAGACTCTGAACCTAAAGTTAACAAACAGAACATAATAGAAAATGTAGTTAAACAAATGTGTTCCATGTGGTCCCTGTATACACCTTCACTCATGGTCAGGGCCTAGACATGTGTTTCCACCTTCTTAGCATCTTATTCAATGAACTGAAATAAAGTGCTTACACACTGCAAAGCAGGAAGGAAAGTTTACTCAAACGTAAGACTTTCAGACTAGATATGCTACAAGTGAACACATGAGAGAGAGTATACCCAAGGACCCAGTTACAATTCAGAGCTCAGTTTTAGGAATGTATAGAGAAGGACAAGTGCAGTAATTAGGGAACATGCTGTGGTCAGATTTCAGTTTTGATTAACAGGCCTGGATTATGCTCATTGTGCATTTAGTTTCCCTTGATGCATCTAATTTTGATTATATATTTTAAATTATGTGTAGAAATGAGATGGTAACTAGGGTATTCTCCCTAAAAATCCAGTAATAGGACAACATTTTACTTGTGGTGCTCGCACTCAAAATCAAAACCAGCCTAGGCCAGATCACATTCTAACTTCTTAGACTAAACATATCAAGGAATGTGAGTGACTAGAAACTGCCTGTGGACTGGGAGTTAATAATGGCAGTTAGCAACACACAGACTTTTCCCATTCTTTGAAATTGAGTGTAGGTTCTGTTAGATGGCAGTGGGAGTCCTAGATTGGCTAAAGAATGTTAGTTGTATTGCTAGGATAGACTACAGTGTGCTCAGTACATTTAGGTGACAGTCTTAGCTTACCATATGCATTGTAAGAAGAGGGGGAAGGTTGGTTAGTTGAAGTCATGTGAAGTTTCAAGTTGTTAAATCACTCCTTTTGCTCACCAGCCTCACTATAACCTATAAACACTTTGTCTTGCAAGACAAAAGACATGATGAATATGAATAAACTGATCTTAGCAGAAGATTAGATTATCTGCTTGTACTTAAGGCTAAGTCTATAGAAGTTAAATAGGGGGCTATGATCAGAATATGTTGCAAATAAATAAATTACTTAATTTTTTTAATGCAGATGCTGAGACTTATGGCCAATTGTTGGGCAGAGTGCATGGAATCTTATGTAAGAAGTAGGAAATACTAAGATCTGGAGAGGTCAGGAACCCCACAAAGAGAGCAATAGAACCACAAAATTTGAACACAGGGGTCTTCCCAGAGACTCATACTCCAACCAAGTACCAGGCATGGAGATAATCTAGAACCCCTGCACACATGTAGTCCATGGCAGTTTAGTTTCCAAGTGGGTTACATAGTAATGGGAAGAGGGACTGCCTCTGACATAATCTGATTGGCCTGCTCTTTGATCACCTCCCCTTGAGTGGGGAGCATCCTTACCAGGGTACAGAAGATGACAATGCAGCCACTCCTGATGTGATCTGATAGAATAAGATCAGAAGGAAAGAGAGAGGACCTCCCCTATCAGTGGACTTGGGGAGGGGCATGTGTGAATAAGGGGGAGGGGAGGAGGGAGGGACTTATGGGGGGATATAAAGTGAATAAAGTGTAATTAATAAAATAAAATAAAATTTTAAAAAATGAATAAATTAAAAAAAAAAAAAGGAAGACCGTTTCATCCCAAACTCTGCAGTAAACTGGAGAAAGAAGGCATTCAACTGAGTCAAGACTGGAGCCGTAATCACCCAGGCTGCTTTGTTTTTTCAGATTTTCACAATGATTCTTCTAAATTATCTAAGAAATAGGAATGTAGCAACTTTATTCTCAGGAATCAAATGATGTCATGTGCTCAGCTACAAACTAACATATCAAATCTTCCTTTTAGCAAATTATCATGTAATTAGTGCATTTGTGACAATACTCCACAGTGTCACAGTCTTCACTAGGGGAGTCTGCCTTGAGAATGTAGAACAATATGTAAGTGCTTGATTTATAGCCTCTGGGGGCCTCTTAGTCTTCTCTCTAGAGAAGGAATTCTTTCTACTCTGTCCCACTGATTTGTCTGTCTTTATTGCTGCAGCTTTATGATAATCTTGCGGTCAGTTCTCAAAGGTTTATCAAATGAAATAATGAATGAATCCGCTCTCCTTCTTGTATCCCCATGAGAGCATTCACAGGCATCAGGCTTTAATCGCCTCTTTTAGAACTTGAATAGCATAAATAACTACATGAATGTAAATACTTAAGAAAGCATACTTCAGGAAAATGATATTTTTTTTTATTTTAGTTGAGTGAGGTTTCTGGAAAACTAAACTTTTCTGAATTCTTTTTAAAAAAATAATTTTATTGTATCAAGAAAGTATATACATGGGGAAGTTTTGAGGGAAGAAATGAAAGAGGTGATGTAATCATATCATAATCTCAAAAATAAAATAAATTAATTAAAGAAAGGATGTATTGACAAGTCCTAAAAAATACAATGCACTGGCTTATAGCAAAACTCAGAAATAAGAATGAAGTCTGCAGGATGGTTAGATAAAATACACTGACTGCACAGACCTGACAACCAAAACCATCTGTTCTATCCTTTTCTTTTTAAAAATTGTTGAACTGAATAGATTGATGTCAACCTTAAACAAGCTAAACTGATCTGAGAGGAAGAAACTTCAATTAAAAAAATTATTCTCAATAGCTAGAAACTGGAAAAAACAAAACAAAACAAAACAAAACAACAACAAAACATATGTCCTTCAACCGAAGTATAGATAAAGAAACAGGGTACATCTACACAATGGAATACTATTCAGCTATTAAAAACAAGGATATCATTAAATCTGCAGGAAAATGTATGTACCTGGAAAAGATCATCCTGAGTGAGGTAACCCAGGCCCAGAGAGACAAACATGGTATATATTCACTTTTAAGCAGATATTAGCCATATAATACACAGTAACATACTACACCCCACATATTTAAAGAAGCTAAGTAACAAGGAAGGCCCTAGGGAAGGTGCTTATTTCTCATTCAAAATGGCAAATAAAATAGACATGAGAAGTGGTTGAAGAGAAGGAACAGGTTGGGAGCCTATCATAGACGCCCTTAGAAAGACTCTACCCAGCATGGGATTGAAGCAGTTGCTGAGACTCACAGGCAAATTTTGGACAGAGTTTGGGGTGTCTTACAGAAGAGTGGTGAGACAGAAGGACACAGAGTGAACAGCAGCTCCACAAGGAGACCAACAGAGCTAAATAATCTGGACCCAGGAAGGCCTTCAGAGAGTGATACCAAGGACCATGTATGGTGAGGACCTAAAACCCCTGCTCAGATGTAGTCAATAGGCAGTACAATCTCCATGTGGGTTTCCTAGTAAGAAGAGCAGGGCCTGTTTCTGACATAGACTCTGTTGTCTGCTTTTTGACCACTTCCTCCTGGCACAACAGCCTTCCCAGGCCACAGAGAAAGAGGATGCAGGCCGTCCTGATCAAACTTGTTAGGTTGGGATCAGTTAGTAGGGGAGGAGGGCTCCTCCTTTTGGAGAACTAGGGAAGGCAGATAGGGGAGAAGAGGAAAGGTGGTAGAACCAAGAGAATAGACAAGGGGTATGATCAGGATGTAAAATGGATAAATTTAAAAAATAAATTAAAAGAAAAAAATATTCCTTAAGATATTGTTTTTGGCAAGCCTGTAAGGCATTTTCTTGTTTATTGAACAATGGGAATGCCCTGGTTCATTGTGGATGGTGCCATGAGAAGAAAGCCAGTAAGCAACACCCTTCCAAAGCCTCTGCATCAGCTCCTGCTTCCAGTAACCTTCCCTGCTTGAGTTCCTGCCCTGACTTCCTTTGATGATGAATAGCCTTGTGGAAGTGTAATCCAAATAAACCCATTCCTTCCTGTCTTGCTTTTGGTCATAGTATTTTTATCATAGCAATAATAACCCTAGCTAAGAAAATTGTTTTTCAAATTTCCAAAAACAAGTCCTCTGCTACACCTACCTGAGTATCACAAAAAAAATGTAAAAAAAAAAAAAAAAAAAAAAAAAAAACGGAGATAGAGAAAAAGAGGAAATATGAAAAGATTTCAGTGATCAGTAAAGTGACCACAAGTTCCAAAGGCAGTAATGGAGGTAAGGGTTTTGAAAGAGGGCATCATCTAGGAATGTTGCTATCTCAGGAGCCATCAACAACAATGAAACAAACTCTCACTGAGGCCATACAGAGAAACACAGCACTGCTGGAACACTGACTGTAACCAGGAAAGGTCATTTCAGACTTATGACTTCTAGAATGTAACATAACAAATTTGTATTACAGAAAGCTATATTTTTATAAAATCAAGAAACTAAATAAAATCATAGCCTAACGAAGAATATTTAAGGCTTAAATTTAAAGACTAGAATCAATCCAAGATAGCAGTGCCTATTGTGCAAGGTACTTGACCAGCAGGACAGCTGCAAGGCCTGTTTCTCAGGTGAGAAGAGAGCCCATGGTGAGAGAAATAAGTGGGAAACAGTGAGACCTGGAGAGGACAGGAGCTCCACAAGGAGAACAACAGAACCAAAATATCTGGGCACAGGGGTCTTTTCTGAGACTGATACTCCAACCATGGACCATGCATGGAGAACCCCTGCACAGATGTAGCCCATGGCAGGTCAGTATCCAAGTGGGTTCCACAGTAATGGGAACAGGGACTGCATCTGACATGAAATGATTGGCCTGCTCTTTGATCACCTTCTCCTCAGGGGGAAGCAACCTGACCTGGCCACAGAGGAAGAAAATGCAGCCACTCCTGATGAGACCTGATAGAATAAGATCAGAAGGAAGGAGAGGAAGACCTCCCCTATCATTGAACTTGGGGAGGGGGATGGGTGGAGAAGGGGGGAGTGGCTGGGATTGGGAGGAGAGAAGGGAGAGAGCTACAGGAGGGATACAAAGTGAATGAACTGTAATTAATAAAAATAAAAATAAAAAATTCCAAATATAAAGAAAGCTCAAACTGAAGAAATCCTGGAGAGGGAGAACTTATAGAAGAAAACAGACACTACAGAGTAAGTATCATAAACAAAATAAAAGAGATGGAAGAAAGAACCTCAGGTGTGGAAGAACGATGGAAGAAATTGATTTTTAGGTCAAAGAAAATGTTAAATCTAGAAACATCTCGAATCAAAGCATCCAAGAAATCAAGGGCACTGTGAAAACATGAAACCTAAGAATAATAGGAATAGATGAAAGAGAAGATTCCAGGCTCCAAGGACCAGAAAATATTTTCAACAAAATCATAGAAGAAAATTTCCAAATCTTAAGAAAGAAATGCCTATAAGCAGACAAGAGGCCAACAGAACTTCGAATAGATTAGACCAGAAACGAAAATCCTCCTCCCATATAATAAATAAAACAATAAAAGTACAGAACAAAAAAAATATTTTCTCTTCCAGAAGCTGGAAGAGAAAAAAGACCATGTAACATATAATGGCAAACCTATCAGAATCACACCTGACATCTCAGCTGAGACCATAAAGGCTAGTGAGGCCTGGGAAGACATCTTGCAAACCCTAAGAAATCACAGCTCTCAGTCCAGATTACTGTACTCACCAAATCATTAATCACTAAAAATGGACATAAGATATTCCACAACAGCAACAAATTTAAGCAATATCTATGCACAAACCATGCCTTACAGAAGATACTAGAAGAAAAACTCCACCTCAAGGAAGTTAACTACAAAAAAAAAAAAAAAAAGAAAGAAAAAAGAAAGACAACCCACAGGATATAAATAACTTCACTACAGCAAAACCAAATGTAAACAAGCAGACAAACATACTACCACAACCAACATCAAAATAAAAGGAACAGTCACCAGTCATTAATATCTCTCAATATCAATGAACTCAACTATCCAATAAAAACACTGACCAACAGAATGAATGCACAAACAGTAACTATCATTTTGTTGCATTCAAGAAAAACACCACAGCCACAAAGATAGACATTACCTGAGAATAAAGTGTTGGAAGAATGTTTTTTTTTAATTTTTATATATTAATTACCATTTATTCGTTTTGTATTCAAGCTCTAGCCCCCTCCCTAATTCCCTCCCCATCCCACTCCCCATCCCTCATCTCCTCCCATGCCTCTCTCCAAGTCCACCAATAGGGGAGGTTCTCCTCCCTTTTCTTCTAACTCTAGCTTATCAGGTCTCATCAGGACTGGTTGCATTGTCCTCCTCTGTGTCCTGGCAAGGCTGCTCTCCCTTCAGGGAGAGGTGATCAAAGAGCCAGCCACTGAGTTCATGTCAGAGAGAGTCCCTATTCCCCTTACTAGTGAACTCACTTAGATACTGAGCTACCATGGGCTACATCTGAGGAGGAGTTCTAGGTTATATCCTTGAATGGTCCTTGGTTTGAATATCACTCTCAAAAAAGACCTCTATACACAGATTTTTTAGGTTCTTTTGCTTTCCTTGTGGAGTGCCTGTCCCCTCCAGGTCTTGGTATCTCCCCCTTCTTTCCTAACATTCCTGCATTCTGCCCAAAGTTTGATTATGAGTCCCAGAAACTCCTTTGATACACTGCTGGGTAGTGTCTTTCAGAGGCCAGAAGAAAGTTTTCTAAGCAAACAAACTCAAGAAGCTACCTGGAGTAGCCATTCGAATATCTAAATACACTAGACTTTCAACCAAAATTAATAAAAACAGACAAGGAAGTACACTTCATACTTATCAAAAGAAAATTCCACCAAGATGACATATCAATTTTTAACATCTGTTTGGGCACCAAGTGCAAGGAGACCCACATTTGTAAAGAAACATTAATATAGCTTAAACCACACATTGATCCCCACACGTTAATAGTGGGAGACTTAACACCCCATTCTCACCAAAGAACAAGTTAATGAAACAGAAAGTAAACAGAAAATTAATGACACCAACAAATGTCATGAATCATGGACCCAACAGTCATTTAGAGAACTTTTTACCAAAACACAAAAGAATGTACTTTCTTCTCTATACCTCACGAAACCTTCCACAAAAGTGACCATGTATACTGTAACAAAGCAAGCCTCAACAGATACAGAATATTGAAATAATCCCCTTTATCTTATCAGATCACCATGGACTAATGCTGGACCCTAACAATAACAAAAATTAAAAAAAAAGCCTACACATGCAAAGAAAATGAGCAACTCTGTACTCAATGATGCCTGGGTCAAGGAAAAAAATAATCAAAGAATTTAAAGACTTCCCATAATTCAATAAAAATGGCAAAACACCAAAGTTATGTGACTCACTGAAAGTGGGACTAAGAGGAAATTTCACTAAGTGTCTTCATTAAGAAATTGGAGCTATCCCAGAAGCAGAAAGACACACACAGTATATACTCACTCATATGCACATATAATATAGGATAAACCCACTAAAATCTGTACTCCTAAAGAAACTAATCAAGAGAGAGGACTCTGACTAAAATGCTCAATCCCTATCCCGAAAGGCAAAGAGGATGGACATCAGAAGAAGAAAATAGGAAACAAGTTAGGAACCTGCCAGAGAGGGCCTCTGAAAGGCTCTGCCCTGCAGACTATCAAAGCAGATGCTGAGACTTATGGTCAACTGTTGGGCAGAGTGCATGGAATCTTATGTAAGAAGTGGGAAATCTTATGTAAGAAGTGGGAAATGTAAGAAGTAAGATCTGGAGAGGATAGGAGCTCCACAAGGAGAGCAACAGAACAGAAAAAAAAAATAAATTGAACACAGGGGTCTTTCCAGAAACTCATACTCCAACCAAGTACCATGCATGAAGATAACCTAGAACCCCCGCACAGATGTAGCAGTTCAGTGTCCAAGTGGGTTCCATAGTAATGGGAACAGGGACTGCTTCTGACACAATCTGATTGGCCTACTCTTTGATCACCTCCCTCTGAGGGCGGGGGGGAGCAGCCTTACCAGGCCACAGAAGATGACAATGCAGCCACTCCTGATGAGATCTGATAGACTAGGATCAGCAGGAAGGAGAGGAGGACCTCCCCTATCAGTGGATTTGGGGAGGGGCATTCGTGGAGAAGGGGGAAAGAAGGTGCAATTAAGAGTGGAGGAGGGAGGGGTTTATGGGGGATACAAAGTGAAAGTGTAATTAATAAAAGTTAAAAAAATTGGGAACATCTCCTACAAGCAGCTTAATGGCCCTAGAGGGTAGAAAAAGAAGCAAACAGCCAGGAGAAGCAGATGGCTCAAGATTATTAAACTGTGAGCTCCCCTTTTCTGATGATTAGGGAATGGGGTGGGAAGGAGAGAGAGGATAGGACTAGGATGAGAGAAGGGAGGGGCCTACAATCAGGATGTAAAGTCAATAAATTATAAAAATAAATTAAAAAAAATAAAATATATTTTGTTTCATATTGAGGCTATTCACTATAGGATGATCAAGGAAGCAGTATTAGGACTTACAGATAAATAAAATTAAGCAAATTAGGAATTGAGCAATACCAACATGGTAACTGCATAAGTTACTTATCTCATTCTTATAATAAAATACCTGACAAGAGGCAAACTGAAAATAGGTTGGGTTGTTTTGGCTAACAGCTGAAGGTACAATCTCTTGTATTATGTCAAAGTCGCAGGAGTCTGTAGTTGGGAAGCAGAGAACAGTGGATGTTAGTGCTCAGATCACTTTCATTTTCTTTCTCGTTTTTATTCTGTCCAGGCCTCTAGCATGGGAACACTGCTGTCCAGAGCTTGTTTCTTCCCACCTGAACTAACCTAGACTAGACAGTCTCTCCCAGGTGTGCCCTGGGGCTTATCCTAGGTGATTCTAGATATTATCAAGTTGGAAATCACTGTTAACAACGTATTGAATAAAATGTAAGTTCACTTAACTTTTAGTTGTAGTGTTTGAGGACAAGACAGCAAGAGTGACTGGAAAATGGCATTAATGTGGGACATGGCAGAGGAGCTGCAGGCATCAATAGCCCTTGTAAAAGCAGAAATCCCAAAACCTGTCGTGAAAAGTGATCACTAGAAACTGAGGCTAACACTGCTAAAGAAGCCTCCAACCAGGAAAATAACAGAGTGTATACCTACTAGAAATAATAGATATGAAGTAAATAGAGAGAGGTGGAGACAACTTTCTGAATGAAGACAAGAATCTATTTGCCTGTGGAAGGAAGGTATGATGGGCTTCCTTCTGGACCTGATACCTTATTAAACAATGAACTTTGGTTAGAAATTAAGCTTAGAATTTTTCCTTAGAAAATTTAGAAATTTAGAAAACCTTAGAAATTAGAAATTAAGCTTAGAAATTTTCCTTCCTGATACAACTCTTCAGATTAGTTTAAAATAAGAAGTCATTTACATCTCTCTGATGGTGCTTAGCATCAATTCTAGCTTACAAAAGTAATGTGCATTGTGAATTGTCATGGAAATGCATAGCAATCTGAAGTGTAAATGTCATCTTGATGTCACTGTGAAAGCAGTTACAAGCACAGGCAGAGGAAAAAAAAACTTTATATCTGGATATTATAATGTAACCCACAATTATATTCCTTCTGAAGTGGGTTTTGCCGTATGTAAAATTCCCTTTAGGTTATCTTCATAGATAGTCCTTGGTTGGAGTATGAGTCTATGGGAAGTTCCCTGTGTTCAAATTTTCTTGTTCTGTTGCTTTCCTTGTGGAGTTCCTGTCCTCTCCAGCTCATACTATTTCCCACTTCTTACCTAAAATTCCATTCACTCTGCCAGACAGTTGGCCATCAGGCTTTTGTTTCCTGTTTTCTTCTGGCTTTCAGAGGCCCTCTGTAGCAGGTTCCTAGGTTGTTTCCTGTTTTCTTTTTCTTCTGATGTCCATCCTCTTTGCCTTTCAGGATGGGGATTGAACATTTTAGTTAGGGTCCTCTCTCTTGCTTAGTTTCTTTAGATGCACAGATTTTAGTGGGTTTGTCCTATGTTGTATGTCTATATGAGTGTGTATATACCATGTGTGTTACCTAGTAATGGGAAGAGGGACTGCCTCTGACATAATCTGATTGGCCTGCTCTTTGATCACCTCCCCCTGGTAAGGGTAGCAGCCTTACCAGGCCACAGAAGATGACCATGCAGCCACTTTTGATGAGAACTGATAGACTAAGATAAGAAAGGAGAGGAGAACCTCCCCTATCAGTGGACTTGGGGAGGGACATGCATACAGAAAGGGGAGGGGGGAAGGAGGGGCTTATGGGGGAATACAAAATGAATAAAGTGTAATTAATAAAAAAGAAAAAGAAAAAAAATTCCCTTTAAAATTCCCATCATTGTGCACAGAGACTCTGGCAAATGACTTTTGCCTGACTATCTTTAGCTCTACTTCAGACTTCTGCCAAAGGCCTTTGGGTACATGTACCTTTGTGCTATGTGTTATTTTGCTTAATATTTAATATGAGAACATTTTTAGTATATTACTTACAAAACATGTGCGTTACTATAATAAAATATGGAAGATGAAAAAAAAACGGGGAACAGAGAATGAAACTCTCAAAAATCAATGTGTATAGATATCAGCCTATACAAAATGATTGTGGTTATTTCCTGTTGTGGTTAAAGCTAAGGAAAGATTGGGATAAGGTCTCACAAACTTGCCAGATACATCAAAATAAAGTGGGTTTTGAAAGGTACTGATACTCCATATAACCAAAACCAAAAAGGCTTTATTATGTTGATTATAACACCATGTGAGATCCTCCAAAGAATAAAACATTGGAAGAAATACATGACTTGGCCATGTTGTGATTACCCTGAAAAAGGACAAGATCTTTGGCATATGGTCAAAAATTAGAGAATGAAGCCTTCTTTAGACATGATGTTCTTTGTTTGACATAGATTGGATTGGTATAGGTGGGGGTAGATAGTATAGATATAGAGGGCAGGTGTGAATAAAGAAAGCAATTAAAGTTGCTGGTCAAAAACCTGTTGTATCTATATACCAGCCCTTCTATTCTAAGATAGGCTTGTGACTGATTTGAATTGTTGACAGATGATGTTATGAATGATTCTTTATGAGGCAGATTATGGCTGATGATGTATCAGATATCTCTTCCTATTTATTTATGGATATTTGTTCTGCAAGAACCCAGGTCAAATGTAAAAATCAAAATGCTCCCTCAGCAATGAGACTGCTCTTGTGTCTGCATCCACAAGCAAACACCCCTCTCTACCCAGGTAACACCAAGCTATCAGGAAATATTTGCCTGGCAGATAGGAGTGCCATCTTTGCCATGTCTATCCAAGCTAAAAACCTTAAAGTGATACTGGACTGTGGAATAAGACATGTATGAAACAGGAATTGTCCCACTTGTGATCTTCAACATGGTACCGCCATGTTAAAAACAAAAGGATTATTTTAAAACTGCTTCTATAATCAAAAACATGTGATACTGCCTGGTACATTCATGAAGCAGGTCATGTGTTTGCATTTGAAAATAGGTGAAGAAATTTGGACCTATACACAAATTCATCCTTTATACCTTAACAGTTGAGTTTTGGAGAATTATCTTAACCAGTTTCTTCATTTAACTATTTTCAAAAAGGTATTTATAGTAATAATCAGCTGTTAGTTTTTATAAGAAAAATTTAATAGAACAAAATAAAACAATTTCTTCTACTTTGCAATGCCAAATGTCCTGGACACAAAACTGGCGTGCTAGGTTAAACAGGCCTCTTAAACCTTTGTGATTCTGCCACATCTCACTACATCACAGCAAAATTGCTGCTTTACGTTTAGAGAGAGAATGGAATGAATTTGTTTTTCTGATATTTCCTCTCATGCTGAGGTGTAAGCTTTCACATTGTACACAGGAGCAGGTCTCCATGTTGGTGGATTTTGGGAAATAAGGAAGAAATAGAAAAACTCCTGGCTATCTGTTATTTTTCCATTCAGCAAGTTAGTTGTTGAGAATGATGATATTAGAATATTTCCCTTTACCGATAGAGAGTCTTTCTTATTTAATATATCAGGGACATTACTTTTCATGTTCATGCAATATGATATTTTCTAACCTAGAGACACAATTAATAACATCCTTTCCTGTGGCAAAAGTTATCTGTTCCTTAGCATTTCACTCAGAAGAATATAAGCTCTCTCTCTTTCTCTCTTTTTCTCTCATGGAAGTGCACACACACACACACACACACACACACACACTCAGGCATGCACACAATAAAAAATAAATAAATAAAACAGAAACAAGAGAACTAGAGGTGAAGATTATACTCATGTATTTAAGGGGATGTTTTTGTTTTTGATTTTGTTTTCAGATTTTAAGACCTCCTTTTTTGGATAAGCATTCATCTCAACTTGTGTCAACATAGTTTCTGTATTTTAAGCCAGTAAATATAGGTCAGCTGTCAGTTTTCCTGTAACTGTACTTGTAACTCTACAGAAACAGATTTGTTGTTGTTTTCTCCTAAGATGAGGTCTAAAGTGAGCCTTGTATGTGAAGTAGAGAAGATACCCTTTAAAGAGCTCAAAGCTTTAGCAAAACACATCATTTTCCTCAATGGCATGTTTCAGTGAACCAGGTACTTGTAAAATGATAGTGTAAAGAACAAATATTTACTTACATGTGTATTTGTGAAGCCAAATACCAGCTTTTAAAACATCTTATGGATGAATGCTAGGGAGTAGCATTCATCAGAGTGTAACACAGCATATTCTCTCAGAACAAGATGCTTGAAACTTATGTTGGAAAGTGCAAGGGAATAAAGAAAATTCCAGAGCGGGCAGGGCTTAGTATAACAACCAAGCTTCACAAAGTAGGATGCCCCTCACAGAATAAAAAGTGAGAGCAATGTAATGAAGAAAATGTCCAACTGGTCTCATTTTTATTATGCAAAACCATTCTTCTTCGGTAATTAAAACAATAAAAATGTAAAACTAGCTGACAATGACCTTATATTTTAAAAGGTTAAGAATCAATTTGAATAAGAATTCACTCATCTGATTTAAAATTGTATGAGGAGTTTTGTTAAGAATTAAATTAGTAGCTGACCTGTTACAGGTCTGGTTTAAAATTTATCTAAATTTAGTTATTTCATGATGTGTTCTCAGTGTTTAAACTATCAAGCCAAGGTTCTTGAGAAAGTTAGTGGTATTCATGACTCAAAATCAAATTCACATACAAATACCTGAGGACTTCTGATGTTTAGTTTCATAAGCAATGTGTTTGATGCAATTGGATTGAGCCATTTGCATGTCCACTGTTTTATATTTAATGATTATATTGCAAATTTTCTTTGTGTTAAGATCTATTTATCTTAAAATCTTGTTTATCTTGAAGAATACCTGAGGATTTCTAACCTTGTTTTTCTGTTTAAATATGACCTCTGCAATATTGTTTTTTTTTTCTATTTTGAGTAATTCCTCAGTAATCCTGAATTTATAGACATACCAAGCCTCTTTTACATATAACACATATCATAAAATTGCCCATAGACTAAAGTGATCTATGTTAGAATACAGACCTCCCTTCTCATTAGACTGGGGGAGAGGCATAGGAGAAGAGGGAGGGAGGGTGGGATTAAGAGAGGGTGGGGGAAGAGGCTACAGCTGGGATACAAAGTGAACAAACTGTAATTAATAAAATAAAAAAATGAAAGAAAAAAAAAACTACATGACTTGAATAAAATTCTTTAATTTCTCTCTACTTTTTTTTGTTTGAAACAGTTCAGAATAACCCTGCACAAGCTTATTTGAGCAATTAATGATAACTCATATTAAACAATGTAATTTGTAGTTATTAATAACTGAACTGTTAGTTCGCACATGTATGTATGTGTTCTATGTACATCTATATACACATGTATGTATATATGCATATATGTGTGTATATTTGACTGCCACACTCAGTTTTCTGTGTATGCATGTCCACACAGAATATATTCAAGTCATTCATTAGTATTCTTGTTTCAATACTGAGATTTAAATATTTTCTCCACAGGTATCCAATTTTATTCTTTTTCAAAATTGTTTTTTCTATGTTATCTTTAAATCATTTGATAAAACATTCTTTTTTCTTATAAGATTGCTATAATGATGAGAGGCACTGAAAAAGGCATCTGTGGGAAAAGTATTTAGAAAGCCAATTTATTTTATTCTGTATTTTAATGTATCAGTTGATTTAGACGGAGCTTATACTTTATTTGAATTTCCACTTGTTAAACTCAATAACAATTTTGCAAGACAGAAATAATTTATTTTTCCTTTTTTTAATTTATAAAGTATGTGTCTGGGGCTTCATTGTTCATTCTTATATTTCAGAACCATTCCTCCTTTTGTGTGTGCCATAAACTCAAACATCTGCAAAATGAGTCTGTTAACTTTTTCTTCACTCCCTTACATATAATGAAACTCTGCATATACTCAACCTGAATATTTCAATTTTCTACATTCCACCAAATGTGAAATAAACATACAAGAGCTTTAAGATTATTTTAGGATGGCCAAGTCAACAGGACAAGTGAAGCATCTTCCTTGGGAACATTGGAAATAAATGTCACTCTCAACACAAGCGAAGGTTCTGGTGAACCTTGAAATGGATGCTTCTTTGGACTGAATGTGTTGCAGTTCTCTTCATTAGTAGCAGTGCACATGTGATGTGTTTTAACAGTAAAAGAGAAAATGACAATGATAACTAGTTATAATACTTTCAGCCCTAAATTTTGCATATAAAAGTTGTAAAAAAAATTTGTACATAGAATTACAAAAAAAGAGACAACTGATAATAGACAGAGAGAAAATGTAAGATATTCTGCATTAATATTTATTCATTAACTGTATGATGAATGTCATAACAACATAATATACCATTAGAAAGAACATAGTAACCGATTAATAGACAATTCTATTAGGAATTCTAATAAATGTAAATGAAATTAATGAAGAGTAATGAGAGGAATTGTCAAATGATGTTTTTTCCTCAAAAATCAATTTTTTCAAATTAAATATAAATACACACTAATACCAATATGTTCAAGATGAAAAAGAGGAAAATGTAGTGGAAAGATTAGGCTGTTTTAAAACTCAGCTATGTAATGTAAATATCTATTTTTATTTCTGTAATCCGAAATGTGAAATTTGGGAATGCTTTTAGTTTATCCACAGCTGAGAGATACATCATGAGGGGAAGCAGAACATTTTTGTTTTGTTTTATTTTGTTTTTGTTTATATTTTCCCAACCTGTAAAACATAATTTTGTGGACTCTCAGAGGGAAGAAATAGCAGCTCAGAGAGAGAGAGACAGACAGACCAAGAGACAGACAGAGAGACATTGAGATAGAGAGACAGAGAGAAAGAGAGAGGACACTAAGCAATGCAAATCAAAACAACCCTGAGATATCACCTTTCACCCATCAGAATGGCTAAGATGAATAACACAAGTGACAACACATGCTGGAGAGGTTGTGGAGAAAGGGGAACCCTCCTCCACTGCTGGTGGGAATGTAAACTTGTACAACCACTTTGGAAGTCAATCTGGCGCTTTCTCAGACAATTAGGAATAGTGTTTCCTCAAGATCAAGCTATACCACTCCTAGGCATATACCCAAAATCTGCTCAAGTACACAACAAGAACATTTGCGCATCCATGTTTGTAGCAGATTTATTTGCAATAGCCAGAACCTGGGAACAATCCAGATGTCCCTCAACGGAAGAATGAATACAGAAATTGTGGCATTTTTACACAAATGGAATATTACTCAGCAATCAAAAAGGAGGAAGTCATGAAATTTGCAGGCAAATGGTGGGATCAAGAAAAGATCATTTTGAATGAGGTATCCCAGAAGGAGAGAGACACACATGGTATATACTCACTCATATAGTCCTATAGGATATGATAAACATAATGAAATCTATACACCTAAAGAAGATAAACAAGAAAGAGGACCCGGGTAAGATGATCAGTCCTCACTTAGAAAGACAAATGGGATGTGCATTGGACATAGGAGAAAACAGGTAACAAGACAGGGGCCTACTGCAGAGGGCCTCTGAAAGACTCTACTTAGCAGTGTATCAAAGCAGATACTAAGACTCATAACCAAACCTTTGGCAGAGTGCAGGGAATCATATGAAAGAAGGGGGAGTTTGTATGACATGGAAAGGATAGGAGCTCCACAAGGACCAAATATATCTGGGCACAGGGGTCTTTTCTAAGATCGACACTCCACCATGGACCATGTATGGATATAACCTAGAGGATAAAGCCCACGATAGCTCAGTAACCAATTGGTTTCCCATAGTAAGGAGAACAGGGACTATTTCTGACAGGAACTCAATGGCAGGCTCTTTGACCTCCCTCCCGCCCCCCCCCCAAGGGAGGAACAGTCCTGCTAGGCCACAGAGGAGGACTTTGCAGCCAGTCCTGAAGATACCTGATCAAACAGGATCAGATGAAAGGGGAGGAGGTCGTCCCCAATGGACTTGGAAAGTGGCAGGGAGCAGATGATGGAATGAGGGAGTGGGATACAGCTGGGATACAGAGTTAATAAAATGTAACTAATAATAATATAATAAAATTAAAAAATAAAAAAAGAGCAAATAAAAAAAGAAAGAAAGAAAAAGAAAAAAAGAAAATGCTTCCAGAAGACTGCTGGTGTTTGCTCTTTGTTTTTTTCTGTTTGCTGCTTGGCTGCACTGCTGGAATCCTGGAGACAAAGAGTGGAACTGCCCCAATGAACTAAGTCAAAAATTGTCTGCATCTCCTGTCCCTACTTTCTTTTTCTTATACCTAGTGTCGGGGGTTTGAACAATGATAAAGACATTTAAAAATATCAAAGCCTACACTACACCATAATCATATCATACAAGAGTTAATTTAAAAAAATCTATATTGAAAAGGACATTACTGTAATACCTATACACAATACCATAACTCAAAATATAAATAAAAAAGTTGTGTAATTAATGGAGAAATAGAAACAATTGACATAATAACAATTAACAAAAGACACACAAGTTCAGAAAGACGTAGATGATTGAACAATTGTCAATATTTCAAAAACTTGTTTGTGATTTCAAAAGATAGAGTTGCAGATACAAGCAACTCCAGTCCAAATGGCTTTGTGTTTTTTTTTTTTTTTGTATGTGTGTGTGTGTGAATTCTTCCAAACATTTCCCCATAGAAAAACAACGACAAAAAGGAAAATGAGAAATGCTTTCCAATTTGGTTATGAGAGTGGATGAATGTGTGTAATTGACATGGTTATCACAGAAGAGTAACATTAGTTACAGCATAGTGTCTTCTGAACTTAGAATGCAAGACAAAAGTTTCCATGTTGTGTCAAGAAAACTATTTTTCAAGAATTCATATTTACTGTTATATGATACAAAATTAATTTCCATAATAGTTACTGTAAGTAGATGATCTTACTCAATTGAATGTGCTCACAAACTATTGATTAATAAACTTTTATATATTTTTTCAAAAATTTACAAACTATGAATAAAAGAAAATTTCTTAAAGCTTGTCAATACCAAATATTTTAGACCTGACATGACACATGTATTAAAATAGTGAACACTTTTTCTTTCAATTTATGAAGAAAGCATAATTCCCACTATCACCATCATTGAGTGATACAGGGAAATACTTAACTGAAGACACTTTCCACAGATGATACTATCATGCATGTGGAACAACAAGAACATAAAAGTCTACGAAGTCCTACACATAAAAAGTGATTATATGTACCTTTCGTGTCTTCAGAGAGACATTCTAAAAGAGACTGTTATTATGTTACCTGCAGAAAATTGAACACAGCGTATTTAAAAGTGGTATTTACAGCAGTATGAAAGCCTAATGCCACTGGTAAGTAAATATAGCATACAATTTACAAGATCACTACTAAAGATAAAAAAAATATCACCTAGAAAAGTTAAAGACTGAAATAAGTGCAACACATTTAAGCTCATACACTCAAGATGCAGTATGAAAACTCAGGTCACCTGGAGTTCACCTATCAATTCACATTGATTCCTCAGCAATCTCCGTGGGCGGATTCTTTAAAATACATGAAAATGAAAGCAATGCCAAAGAAGAAATCAGTGTAAAGATTAACTTAATGCCATCACTACGGACTGCAAAGCTGAAGTGAAAAGGACAGTTTTATATTGGTGTAAGTTAGACACAATGACCAGTGAAACAGAATAAGCAGTGCTGGATGAACCCATAATATTTGATTTCCTACTCTGAGTCAGAGAATTCAATGCAATCTTTGAATTTCAATGCAATCTTCAAAGTGCTGAGTCCCTGGAAAGAAAAAAAAAAAAACCCGACCGATTTCAAACATACAAAATTATCAAGTTGAGTTAAATTGTAGACCTCAACCTATTAAGTTCTATAAGAAAAATATTATAAAAGAATTACTTCAAGAACTGGAGAAATATATTTTTAAATGAAATCTTAAATAAAAATTAAAAGACAAACAAATATTAAAACTTTAAATTTTATTGAGTTGAAATTAAGACTTCTTTCAGCAAATGTTATTAAGATAATAAACATTAGGGGTTGACAGTGCATATAAATAGTACCTATTTGGTTGAAATGACTCCCATAAAGGACTCCTACAAACAAAATACCTAAATATATAATATACAATTCATAAAATAAAACCCATGGGCTGGAGAAAGTTCAGTGGCTTATATCATGTACTATTTCTTCAGAGAACTTGAGTTCATTCCCACTAAATATGTCAATCCAACTGCTTCTTCCTTCAGCTCTTGGGGTCCTGTGTGCTCTGTTGTTAACTCACTCTTGTGCATATAATCCAGATACAGACATACACATCATTTAAAAATAATAAAAGCTACATAAATAAATAAAAAAAGCCAAAGCCCAGACTAGCCAAGCGTTAACTGTATGTGCAGTTTTTTGGCCACTCCTGCTTTCCCTACAGAGTGAAATCTGAAAAAAAAAAAAAAGAAAAAAATTTACAATATCTAGAACAAAGCATATTTATTTATTTGTGTCTAATATAGCTATATTATTTACCTATAATGTAATGTATATATGAAAAATACTTTTATGTAGCAAATTTATAATTAAGAACTAAATTTGTATCTCTGGTAGCTCAATATCTATACTTTAGACAATGTTATATACATAGATTCCTAGATTTAACCTTTTCATTATCATTTATTGCAATTTATTCAATTGTATCCTCCTGTATCCCCCCCCCCGTCTCCTCCCAATCCCACCCTCCATCCCTCTTCTACTCCTATGCCCCTCCCCTAGTCCACTGATAAGGGAGATCCTCCTCCCCTTCTATTTGACCCTAAATTATAAGGCCTCATCAGGACTGGTTGCATTGTCTTCCTCTGTGGCCCGGGAAGGCTGCATCTCCCAAGGCGAAGTGATTAGATTGCCTGTCACAGAGTTGTCAGAGAAAGACCCTGTTCCCCTTACTAGAGAACCTACTTGGATACTCTGTCTATGGGCTACATCTGAGCCTCCCATGCATTGTCCTTGGTTGGGGTATCAGTCCCTGCAGAGCTCCTAGGGCTCAGTTTTTATGGCTTTGTTGGTCTCCTTTTGGAGCTCCTGTTCCTTCCAGGTCTTTCTATCTCCCACTTCTTTCATAAGATTCCTTGTACTCTGCCCAAAGTTTGGCTAAGTGTCTCAGCCTCTGCTTTGATACCTCAATCAGTAGAGTCTTTCAGAAGCCATCTGTTACAAAGAGAAAATAGATTTTTCGTTAGGCTAAGAATTAATCTGATAAAATAAAAAATAGTATCTGCTTTGAAATACCACACCATTACAAATTATTTCTTTTTAACAAGAATTCTATTACCTAACCAACAGGTACAATAAAACATGATCTATTTAACAATTAAAAATATTTTAAGACAAATATCAATGCAGAATTAATTACATAGCTTCCTTGTCTAATCCTCATTATTGATATTAATCAGTAAATCAAATTCTTCTGAAAATCATATATAATTATTAAATTTCTGTGATTTCTTAAGAGAAGAGATTTAGATTAAAACAACCTATGAAAAATTCAGGAGCTGCTAATATTCAAATATAAATTACTGGAAAGGTAAAAGTTAAATTGTAATTAAGGAGCTGAACATGTTGGAGCATAGTTTTAAATTAGAACCTGAAAAGCCGAGACAGGAGGATCATAGTTTGAGACCAGCTGGTATACATACTAAGGCTTTGAGTAAAAACAAACAAAGCCACATACTTAGCTAAAATATTGTGACAAAGACAGCTAGCTATCTCTCATATTCACAGAACAGTGTTGCATAGTTTGGGTATTTCCTGAAAATGTATTTTTTATAATGAAGAAAATGTCTAAATAAAAGAACACTGTCTTTCGCAATGATTTAAACGATACTTTTTAAATGAGTATCTAAGTATCCCCAAGTTACACAACTATTAAGAGTCCCACTAGCATGAAACACATGGAGACCAAGTCGAAAAGTGAAGAACGGCACTATGGTGATTGTATCATAAAGGCTCCGCTCTGCTGGCTCTTTGTCAAGCTACTGTGTTTTGTGTTTTAATTTATGTTTTTGAGTCAGAGTCTAGAAAGTGCAAGATGGTAGTGCTATTACTTTCATATCAACACACTGATGATGGCTGTTACTATCAATATGTGGTTGTTTGATTATAATCTCTGTAGAAATGTTTATTAATCTTTTTACTCATTTTTAAGTTGGTTATTTGCTTGGTTGTTATTAATCTATATCTGTTTAATTTAAATATTGACAGTGTTTTTTTAATTTTTTTAATTATATTGACAGTGTTGAAATGATTACAAATATTTTCTCACTGCCACAGTTGGTTAATGCACAGGTGTTTTGTTTGTTCGCTTGTTTCTTATTAAAATGCAATTATATTCAACTAAAAAATGAGTACACTAAGGGAAAGACCTTATTAACAGACTGGGCATGGATCTACAGTCAGCACTGCTAGTACTGAATGGATAGTTGTCAAGACTGTAAATGTATCAATAGATGCTAGAATGTTTTGATACCAAAACCTTAACTTCTGTTTAATCTTAAAAGTATTTAAAGGTACTCTGTTTTTCAGTTACGGTAGATGGGAGAGCTGAAGTTGTGAGTCATTTGGAAGAACATCAGTAGACATCAAAAACTTCATCTTTCTTTTCAGAGTATCCCAGACAGTGATTCTTTGTGAAATGCATTCTGGTTGCGACTGGAGAGATGGCTCAACAATTAAACTCTCTTCCTTCTGGACCAGAGATCTCAAATTTGGTTCCCAGTAACCTTGTAAGGTTGCTTATACTGTTTGTAATTCCAGATCCAGGTAATATGGTCTGCTCTTCTAGTTTAACTGGACAACTGTATACATGTGCAGGTACACTACACTACACTACACACACACACCCACACACACACACACACTACATCTTAATGATTAACAATAAAATAAACTTGAAAGAAAAATAAAGGTTTTTTTAAAAGGACATTTTCTAGAAATACTAAGTAATTTCATATAGTAAAAGTTGTACATTTCTTATTTGGGGACAATAAAAACTCCCAAATTCTCTACAGGGATTACTCTCGCTAAGACTCCTAGTAAGGCAAGGGTACAGAGTCTGAACTACTCATCTTTGATAACCCAGTCAAATGGAGGGTCTGGGACACCAACCCTGGCACAAACTCTGCTGCCTGTTATTTGTCCTACCTGCAAGATGTGCTGGGGTAAAGGTGGCACAGAACTTGAGTGACTAATCAATAACTTGCCCAGCTTGAGACGTGGATCCATGCCACGAGAGGAAGTGCACCCCTGACACTGCCTAGATAAAAAAAGAAAAGTCAGTGAAACTATTTCTAATAATACTCTTATACCGGTAGGTTGGGCCTACCATAAAGCATAGTCTTCATCAAAGAGGCTGCATCAAGCAACTGATGGGAGCAAATGCAGAGACCCACAGCCAAACATCAGAGAGAGTTTGGGAAATCCTGCAAAAGAGTAGGATGAAGGATTGTAGGATCCAGAGGGGTCAAAAACACCACAAGAAAACACACAGACTCAACTAACTAGAGTTCGCAGGGGCTCACAGAGACTGAAAAACAATCCAGCAACCTGCATGGCTCTGACCTAAGCCCTCTGCATATATATTCCGGTTGTGTAGCATGGTTTTTTTGTGGAACTCCTCAAAAATGGGAGCAGGAGCGGTCTTTCCCTCTTTTGCCTGCTTTGGGGACTGTTTTCCTCTTATTTTGGGTTGACTCTTAAGTCTTTAATATGAGGAGAGGTGTCTGTTCTCATTTCAGCTTGATAAGGCATCTTTGCCTGGTATTCCTGGAAGGCCGGCCTTGTTTTGAAAGGAAATAGAGAAGAAGTGGATCTGGTGCAGAGGGGAGATGGCAGAGAGGAACGTGGAAGAGAAGAGGGAGGGAAACTGGTAGGGATGTAACATATGATAGAAAAAAATTAAAAAGGATGTGCAATAAGGGAGTTCTACTGTTTTACAGTATGAAATTATGTTATGGTATGATATACTTTAGTTAATAATCAAGGTTGCTTTATGATTTGCATTATAGTTTTAAACAAGGTCACAAAGCAGTTTCACCTGAATTATACCTCAGGGAATATTTCTCCATTCTTCAACAAATGCCACTGTCTTTGTTGGAACAGTTTGCACTAGAAAGTGAATATCCCTTAAAGACAAGAAGCATTTGGAGGAAATGGCTGTTCTGCATTTCTTAATTTGATATTTCCTTTCACAGCTGAACTACCCAAAGAAGCAGTTCTATATTTAAGCCAGAATGGTCAGGGCACTGTGATGGTCATACTGTGTTGTGTTTGAGTTTATTAGTGTCAGCTATTGGCTGATTTTGTTATGTTACTTATCAGAAATATGTTCATGCATATTTACTGTCTGTCAATGTGGAAATAAGCATCATTACAGAGGCTGTAAGCAAGAGCAAAAATGAATGATCCATGTTCTTGCTTTGGAGAATCCAGTTTAATCAACTGATTCATAAAAAGCAAAATACTTGAGTTTTCCTGTAGTTCAGTAATTTTCATCAAGGAATATAAATAGCTCTTTCTGGAGGCAGAGAAGACAGAAGTCTAATTAAACTTTCCAAAAATGCTTGTTGCATTTGTATGTGTGTGGGAGTGAGTGTGACCGTGTAAGTACATGAAAAAGAGACACTACATGGGTAACTCTTTCTTCATTCTTTTTCAGAGTACTGAAACAGCATTTAAAGAACTATTATTGTACCAATTTTGCCAATTAGTGTTAGTATTTGAATACCTGATAAAGCTGATGGGATTAGTCCTGGATTTCCACAATGATCCTGCACTAAACAAACTCTGCTTTGCTAGTTGACATTGTGATACCACTTATAAGTAAAAATAACTAAAGTATAAATAATGTGAAACTTATGTAACATGTCTGCATGTTTGTGATATGATATAATCTTGTGTGAGATCCAACACAGTATTAAATTGCTTCTACCACAGCACGGATCCCATTAACCATTAATCTCTGTGGCTCTGCAGCTTCATGGTTAACCAAGTCCCCTCACAGTGGTTTGAATGGGAAAGTTTCTCTAACTCTCACTTGGAATGGTTGTTACTCACTTTGTGGCACTGTCTGAGTAGTTTAGAAGGGTAGGCCTTGGTGAAGAAAGGGTGTTAGAAGAAAACATGTGTGTAATCTTTGTGTTTTCTTTTTTTTAATTTAATTTTATTTTTTATTATTAGTTATATTTTATTAAGTCTGTATCCCAGCTGTATCCGGTTTCCTCATTCCCTCCCACTCCCACCCTCCAATCTTTGTGTGTTCAAAAGTCACACACCATTACCAGTTTTCTTTCTGCATGTGTTTGTAGATTGAGAAGTGAGTACTCAGCTAGTTTATGCTGGCGTATGGCAACATTGATAAGTTGCGTTCATTGTGCTGTTTAACTCAAAGCTGGAAAAGTGAGTATATTATGTAGTCACATAAGTATTAATGACATTTTTCTGGTTTTATTCACATATTGTGGCAGTAAGAGATAGCTTCTAGGTCTTATTCATGATTATCTTTCTGATTTGGCCTATACTGGCTTCCTTTTAAAGTGTGTGTGTGTGTGTGTGTGTGTGTGTGTGTGTGTGTTTAGATTTTATGTTTCAGATATCAAGGCTTCCTTTTACCTCTATATTCCTGCTGGCCTTTTGATACAGCTAAGGAATATCTGCTGACCCAGTGTACTTCAGTTCCCATGAGAACAGACACAGAACTTAAGTGCCAGGGATCCAATAGTAAGTACCATGTTTAGGTCAGGGAACCATTTAATTAATTATTCATTTAAAACGGTAACTCACACGCCATTATTATGTACAGATCTGATATATATTTATATTTATTTATAAATATAAATAAAAATATAAATAAATATTTATAAAAATAAATATTTATTTTTAAATATCTGATATATATATATATATATATATATATATATATATATTCAATAAATTCAAACAAAGGGCTGTCAGTAGCACATGCTACATGTGTGGTAAATCCATTATTGTCCTGATCAAACAAATCGATTATTCAAATAAACACCAAGAAATGATAAAACTCAGGACATTTGACTCTAAATACAAATTATGTTGTTCAGTGTTTATGGAGTCTTGTATCAGATAAAACATTTTTGTTGTTCTAAACACTTAAATTTCAGTCTCAATATTAAATAGTTCTTTGAAAGTTGTATGTTTAAGTTCCTGATATAATTAACAAGTCCTTTGATACATCATTCAATGTGAATTATCTCACAATGAGAACATTCTAAGTTCATCTGATTGTTTTCATTAACTTTGTTAATGACCTGCCCCTAAATTTCTGCGGAGATTGCTGTTCTGATGAACAGTGACATCACTGTATTCTCTCAAAAGGGATTTTACAATGATTTGTTAGATTTCTACTGTCATCCAACAACTTTTGAATTGCTTGCTTCTTGTTTGAAATTAAAGTATTTTATACTCATATCATTTCCAATCATACAACCACTTACTATTTGTCTGGCCTTTGTTGAAATCACAATCAATCCAAAGAAATAAGACATTTGCATAATCTACTTAGTTTAAATTTCCAGATATCATGGTAATACTATTTCCACCTAATTCTATCCACAAAAGGAAATAGGTGTTCATCCTTTGATGTCTCTCTAGGCATTGCTTGGAAGATGCTAAAATGCCATGGCTTTGAAAGTGATGTTTGTTTATAGTGATTGAATAACAATGTTTCTTCTTTTCTAAACTTTTTTTTGTTGGATAATAAACATGATGTACTGTAAGATGAAGACATTCTATGTATGGTGTTCACAGTAAGGAGTGAGTATAGTTGGGAGATGTTTTTCAAAACTCATTGTGGTTTAATGTATTTAAAATCATTGTTAAATGGAATTCATCATTCAGAAAATAGAACTAATTCTAGCATACTTCATTTTTCAGTATATTATTCTCATTGCTGTTTTTATTAAACATACCAGCCTTAGACTTACATGGAATTCATGGCTATATATGTGTAAGATACATTAAAACAACCATTTATTAGGTAATTTAACCAGGCTAGGAAAGTAATGCATTTGGGGATGTTTCTCCTGTGGCACACATGATTGTAATTTTCAATGCAGAGATTAGTTTTTAAGAAAAGCTATTGAAAATTTAATGCAGAAGGTATGACTAATCAAATAGATAGCTTTTCTCCTTTTGAAAAAAAAAGTCTATTATTCATCTTTCTGAGATGAGAAATTGGCTACTTCATTCCTAGAGGATGCCCTTTTGCTGAATCCAAGGTGTGAAAAGACTCTTGAATTTCAACTGGCAAAAAATTCTCCACGAACCATTAACCCATGAAACAAAAGTTAGGAAAGACACGAATATCATGGGGTGGGGTGGGGAGCCCCAGCAGCCTGAAGAGACACTGTAAATCAAGAAAGGGACCCAGCCCAGAGCACAGACAAGGGTTGAAGGGGAGTTAGTTGTTCAGCTGCCTAGGGTAAAGCAATGTTGCTGTAACTGGGTTACCAGGGAAAAACAAAGTATTGTAAAGATACCCTTACCTCTCAGCCGCTCAGACTGTTGAAACAACAGACCACAGGAAACTGGAATTCTATCCAGAATGGTATTATGTTAGACAGAAAAGGCCTGTCACTAGCCAAAGTGGAGACTTTTTAACCCCCAAAGAGATTTCACACAGTTCTAGCAACTTGCCAGATCACCTTATAAGATATGACAGAAGCCCAGAAAATGATAGGTCCCTGGTGGACTGCTAAAATTGCATGTCCCTACCTTTCTGTTTAAATGTCTGTTTTACTTCAGGGCCCAGAAGTATGTGCTGTAGGGAATCACTGAATCCCATTGCCCCTCTTCCCAATGTGACCATATTTAATAAATATTTTTTCTGCTTCAAATATTTATTTGCTGTTTTAACTGGCCTCTGGAGGAAAGGTATCTCAAAGTAGCATCTTGAGGTACAGGTTGCAAAATCAAGTTCGGTGACAAAAGTGCTGCCACAAAATTGTTCCTGTGTAAAAACTCCGGAAATGAACACCAAAATAAAAATGAAAAATTTTCAGTGTATAAAAATAATAAAAAGGACTCAGGGTAATTCACTCTTAGACAAAAAAGTAAAATATAATTAGAATGTAACAGCATTATAAAATAACTCATTAGATTTGGAACTTTATTTAACCTAAGACAAATTAAATATAATATAAGCTAAATATAATTATAATTCTTCTTCAGTGGAATATTAACAATTATACAATAAAACAAAATCTAACCACTAACCTCTTTAATTGACAGTGGCAAACATTGATTCTGTAAATCTAAAGAAATCTTGAAAATAAATAAAAATATTCTTAGGAATGAAAAGTTTCAATATAAAAGTAAAATGCAACAAATTAAGATATAAATTGCTTCTATAAATTATACTTATGTGAAGTTGATGAATATACATATATTCATATGTATATGTATTTATACATCTACTCAAGTGAAGCAATATCCTTCACTTGTCTGCAGAAAGTTTCAGAATGATCAAAAATAAAAGACAGGGGGGATACAAAGTGAATAAAGTGTAATTAATAAAGAATTAAAGAAAAAAAATTGCAATTCTCTGAAGATCCAAACACTTAGACGCTGGAAGACTGCATCACTCCTTTGACCTGAGGTTATATGCCAGCTAACATGGAGTCAATGGATCTAACGGGAAGAGTCTTAACTGGTCTGATTTTGCTAATTAATTCTGCCTACTGAACTATTTGTTTGAGCATCATAAAAGGTAACAGGCAGACTACATGGATTTCCCCATTTGTTGGGCACAATTTTGCTAGTCACTGTTTCATTACTCACTGTTAATTATGTTCTGAAGTTACTATTTGGGAAATTGCCCTAAATAAATGATTCATTAAAAAAAAAGAGTTTGGGTTTATTAAGATAAAAGTTAAACCTGTAGTCAAGCATAGGGACTGATGGGAAGAAAATCAGGAAAATAATCAAATATTTCCAGACTATAAGAGTAGACTTCTCCTGTCATACGTCCAATGCACATCCCATTTGTCTTTCTAAGTGAGGATTGATTATCTTACCCTGTGTCTGCATGCTTGTTTATCTTCTTTAGGTGTATAGACTTCATTATGTTTATCATATCTTGTAGGTCTATATAAAATGGGAAATCACATATGACCATTTCGGTGGGAAGAATGTATAGCGTTTTAGTGATTCTCAAGATAAAGCTTAGCATTACTAACAATTTCCTTATATATTTTTCATAAACATTATTTCAAAACCTTGCAACTAAATAGAAACACCACAAATCAAGATTAACCATATGAAAAATCTATATCCTTCAGTGAACTTTTATACAGTTAGAAGCATATTTTAAAATATATATGTATGTATTTAATTCGATTTATATCCAATAGTAGTCCCTTCCCTCCTCTCTCCCCAGTCCCACTCTGATGAGTGTAAGATGGTATCAGAGTCATTTTTATTTGCATTTCCCTGATGACTAAGGATGTTGAATATTTCTCTTTGTTTTCTTTTTATGATTTTTTTATTTTATTTGCTACCACCAGCACACATGTGTGTATGTGATTGTGCATGTACATGCAAGTGCTTGCCGTCCATTAGTTTCTTCTGTTGATGATTTTCTGTTTAGCTCTGTACTCCATTTTTAATTGGATTATTTGATTTGTTGCTGTTTAACTGCTTGAGTTCTTTATGTACTTTTGATATTAGACCTTTGTTCATTGTAGGTTAGTGAAGATCTGCAGACTGTGTTTTGTTCTGTTTACTGTGTCATTTGACCTACAGAAGCTTTTCAGCGATTATTTAAAAAAATCAATAACAAAATTGAATTTCTGTTTACAGTAGAAACTGTCCAAGTAGATACTGAATGCCCTGATCTCAATACCGTACAAGCCATGTATGCAAACTCCATCGCTAACATCTATTCGGAACGGCTGGAAGCTTTCCCATAAGATCTGGTACAAAGCAAGAATGCCTGCCCCTCCCTACCCTTCCAACGTAGTGCTGGAAATCTAGACAGGATGATTACACAAGAAAATTTATTTTGTTTTATTTTATTTTATTTTATTTTATTTTATTTTTATCAGTTACATTTTATTAACTCTGTATCCCAGCCATGTCCCGAACATTCATTCCCTCCCAGTCCCTCCCTCCCTTACTCATCACCACCGTGCCCCTTTCAAAGTCCACTGATAGGGGGGGAACTCCCCCCCATTCATCTGATCCTGTTTTATCAG
Source organism: Rhombomys opimus (assembly GCA_010120015.1). Taxonomy (NCBI): domain Eukaryota; kingdom Metazoa; phylum Chordata; class Mammalia; order Rodentia; family Muridae; genus Rhombomys; species Rhombomys opimus. The sequence continues at coordinate 61,492 of REGO01001192.1, forward strand.
GTATCTTCATTGAGTTCCTGTTAGGAATAGTCCTTGTTCCCCTCACTTTGGGAAACCAATTGGTTACTGAGCTACCACAGGCTACATCTGAGCAGAGGTTCTAGGTTATATCCATACATGGTCCTTGGTTGAATGTCAGTCTCAGAAAAGACCCTGTGCCCAGATATATCTGGTCCTTGTGGAGCTCCTATCCTTTCCCCATCAGACTAACTCCCCTTCTTTCTTATGATTCCCTGTACTCTGCCAAAGGTTTGGTCATGAGTCTTTGCTTTGAAAACACTGCTAGTTAGAGGCTTTCAAATGCGCTCAGGAGACTCTTGTCATACGTTCCATGCACATCCCATCTGTCTTTCTAAATGAGGATTGATCATCTTACCCCATGCCCGCTCTCTTGATTATTTTTTTAGGTGTATATATTTCATTATGTTTATCCTATCTTATAGGTCTATATAAGTGAGTATATACCGTGTTTGTCTTTCTCCTTCTGGGATATTTCACTCAGAATGATGTTTTCTAGATCCCACCATTTGTCTGCAAATTTCATGATTTCCTCCTCTTTGATTTCTGAGTAGTATTCCATTGTGTAGAAATACCACAATTTCTATAGCCATTCTTCCTTTGATGGACATCTGGGTTGTTTCCAGGTTCTGGCTATTACAAATAAAGCTGCTATAAACATGGTTGAGCAAGTATCTTTTTTGTGTACTTGAGCAAACTTTGGGTATATACCTAGCAGTGGTATAACTGGGTCTTGAGGAAGCACTATTCCTAATTGTCTTAGAAAGTGCCAGATAGCTTTCCAGAGTGGTTGTACCAGTTTACATTCCCACCAGCAGTGGAGGAGGGTTCCCCTTTCTCCACAACCTCTCCAGCATGTGTTGTCACTTGAGTTTTTCATCTTGGCCATTCTGATGGGTGTAAGGTGATATCTCAGGGTTGTTTTGATTTGCATTTCCCTAATGGCTAATGAGGATGAGCATTTCTTTAAGTGTTTCTCTGCCATTCGATATTCCTCTGTCAAGAATTCTCTGTTTAACTCTGTTCCCCATTTTTTAATTTGACTACTTGGTTTGCTGCTTTTCAGCTTCTTTAGTTCTTTGTATATACTGGATATTAGTCCTCTGTCAGATAAAGGGTTAGTGAAGATTCTTTCCCAGTCTGTAGGCAGTCATTTTGTTTTGATGACGGTGTCCTTTGCTTTACAGAAGCTTTTCAGTTTCATGAGGTCCCATTTATTGATTGTTGCTCTTAGAGTCTGTGCTGTTGGTGTTCTGTTCAGGAAGTTGTCTCCTGTGCCAATGAAGGCATCAAAATAAGAACAGAAGAATTGGTCTCCATTTCCAGGTGGCATGATTCTATGTAGAATATGCCAATGAAGTCATTAAAAAATAAACTCTTGGAACTATGTTCATGGTAATGTCACAGGCTACAAGTGCAAAAATCCCACAGGTAACAATGTTCCTTATACCAACAATGAACTATAAGAAAAGCAAATCAAAGAAAATTTCCCATTATATTAGAAGTTAAAAATTAATTTAGGATACTGAGCTGCCATGGGCTACATCTGAGCAGGGGTTCTAGATTATATGAATGGTCTTTGGTTGGACTATCAGTCTCAGAAAAGACCCCTCTGCCCAGGTTTCTTGCTTCTGTTCTCCCTGTGGAGTTCCTGTCTCCTCCATGTCTTTCTATCTCCCCCTTTTTTCCATAAGACTCCCTGTACTCAGCCCAAAGTTTGCCGGAGAGCCTCAGCATCTGCTTTGCTACCCTGCTGGATAGAGACTTTCAGAGGCCATGTTTCTACATATTGACGCCCAGTTAGACCAGTACCATAGGTTGAAAATGCTTTCTTTTTTCCATTGTGTGGTTTTGGATCCTTTGTCAAAACTCAAGTATCTGCAGATGTGTGGGTTTATTTCTGGGTCTTCAATTCAATTCCATTGATCAACGAGTCTATTTCAGTGCTAGTACCACACAGCTCCTTTATTCTTGCTGTGTAGTATAGCTTCAAGTCAGTGATGGAGATACCTTCAAAAGTTCTTTTTATTGTATAAGATTATTTTAGATATTCTTATTTTGTTTGTTTTTCCATATGCAGTTTAGAATTGTTCTTTCAAAATCTGTAAAGAATTGTGTTGATACTTTGATGGAAATTGCATTGAATCTGTAAATCACTTTTGGTAAGAGAGCCATTTTTACTATGTTAATCCTGCTGATCCTTGAGCATGAGGCACCTTAACATCTAATATCTTCTTCAATTTATTTTTTTTCGGAGCCTTTCAGTCTTGTCATATATGTTTTTGACGTACTTGGTTTAAATTACACTAAAATACTTTATATTATTTTTGCCTATTGTTAAGGTTGTAGTTTTCCTGATTTTTATTTCAGACTGTTTGTCATTTGTATACAGGAAGACTACTGAATTTTTGGAATTAATTTTGTATTCAGCCACTTTGCTGAAAGTTTTTCTCAGTTGTAGGAGTTCTCTGGTGGAATTTTTGGAGTCACTTATGTATACTATCATATTTGAGAACAGTGAGACTTTGACTTATTCCTTTTCAATTTTTTATCCTCTAGATCTCCTTTAGTTGTCTTATTGGTCTGGATAGGACTTCAAGTACTGTATTGAAGAGATACAGTGAAAATGTGCTGCCTTGTCTTGTATCTGGTTTCAGTGGGATTGCTTTAAGATTGTGTCTATTTAAATTGATGTTGGATATAGGCTTGCTCTATATTACCTTTATGTATGTGTCTTGTATCCCTGATCTTTCCAAGACAACATTAAGGGGTGTTGGATTTTGTCAAATGCTTTTTCAGTGTCTAATGGAAGGATCATGTGGAGGTTTTCTGTTTGTTTCAGTTTGTTTATATGGTGGAATATGTTGATTTATTTATTTATTTTTTAATTTGTTTTATATATTGAACCATCTGGGATGAATATAACTTGATTGTAGTGGATGATATTTTTGATGTGTTCTTGGATTCGGTTTGCAAGTATATTATTGAATATTTTTACATCAATGTTCATGCAGAAAATTAGTCTGAAATTCTCTTTCTTTGTTGCATCTTTGTGTAGATTCAGTGACTGTGGCCTCATAGAATGAGTTTGGCAATGTTCATTCTGTTTTTATTTTGTTGAACAGTTTGAGCAGTATTGATATTACCTCTTCTTTGAAAGTCTGTTAGAATTTTGCACTGAAACAATCTGGCCCAGGACATATTTTTGGATTGGAGACTTGTAACGACTTGGTTCTATTTCTTTAGGATTATTTAACTTGTTTATCTGATCATCTGATCTTGATTTAACTTTGGTAATTGCAATCTATCTAGAAAATTTTTAATTTTATTTAGATTTTTCCAGTGTGTGGAGTACAAAATTTGAAGTAAGATCTATTGATTTGTTGGATTTCCTCAGTGTCTGTTGTCATGTTCCCGTTTTTGTTTCTGATTTTGCTGATTTGGATATTGACTTTCTGATTTTCATTTAGTTTGGCTAAGACTTTGTCTACCTTGTTGATTTTTCTCATAGAACAAGCCCTTTGTTTTGTTGATTCTCTGTATTGTTCTATTTGAGTCTAATTTGTTGATGTCAGCCCTGAATTTGACTATTGCCTGCCATCTACTCCGCTTGTCTGTGTTTGTTTTCCTGAAGCTTTCAGGTGAGCTCTTAAGTTGTTAGTATGAAAACTCTCCAATTTCTTTTTGAAGTCTCATAATGGTATGAACTTTCCTCTTAGAACTGCTTTCATTGTGTACCATACATTTTGGTAAGTTGTACCTTCATTTTCATTGAATTTTAGGGAATCCTTAATTTCTTTCTTTATTCCCTCCACGACAAAGTCGTCATTAAGTAGGGAGTTGTTGAGTTTCCATTAGGGTGCAGACTTTTTGTTATTTCTCTTGTTGAAGTCCAGCTTTAATCCATGGTGATCTGATAAAGTACCATGTAATAATGCAATTTTTTGTATTGGTTGAAGTTTGCTTTGTGAGCAACTATATGGTCAATTTTGGAAAAGTTTCAGTGTCATGCTGAGAAGACGGTATATTCTTTTATGCTTTGGTGAAAACTTCTATAGATATCTATTAGGTCCATTTAATTTATGACCTCTGTAAGTTTCATTATTTCTCTATTTTGTTTCTCTTTTGATGATCTGTCTTTTGTTGAGAGTGGTGTGTTGAAGTCTCTCACTATTAATATGTGAGGATAGATGCGTGACTTAAGCTTTAATAATGTTTCTTTTACAAATGTAGAAGCCCTTGGATTTGGGGCATAGTTGTTCAAGATTGATAGGCCATCTTGATGAGTTTTTCTTTATGAGAATGAAGCATCCCTCCACATCTCTTTTGATTAATCTTTATTGAAAGCTTATTTTATTAGATATTAGGCTGGCTACTCCAGATTTCTTCTTAGGTCAGTTTGCTTGGAAGATATTTTTCTAGCACTTTACTCTGAGGTAATGTTTATCTTTGTTGCCAATAGGAGTATATTTTTAAAAGTCAGATTATAGAGTGGTTCTAGAGGTCCATGAATGTGATTACAATTTTCTAAACTTGAGCTACAAGCTACAGTGGTTACAGAAAGATTGAAAACATGACTTTTACTATAAATGGAGTGTATGGCAAGATCCACAAAAATTCAGTATTTATCACCAGAATGAAGAAAAAACCTTGAAGGTTTTGACGTTAAGTCTGAGTCATAATTATTTTGATGTTCCTATTTGAAAAGTCTTTATATAGAAGCAATATTCTTTCTGTGTTAAAACCCTTCAGAGATGTACTTAATTGCTTGACATTCTTGACTCACAGGGTAAGAGGCTCCTACTAGGCTCTGGAGAACCCACTTCCTCTTATCATGTCCTGTATAGTTTTTTTTTTCTCTTTTTGTTTGTCTCCATTTCACTTTCTGAGCCTTTGATTCCTTAAGCATAAAGGGTGATGAAAGTTGGAAATCTATTTCCTACAGCTTCTTCAACAATAACTAGGGACATAGACTTCCCTATCAGGGAATAAAAAGTATCAAACTGCCTGATCAAAAAAATAAATGAAAGAAAAAATAGAAAAAGAAAAAAGGATAAAACAAACAGGAGAGTCAAGTTTGATGATTAAGTATCATCATTTGATAAGAATGTGGAAGAAAAGATGATACTACTAAAGATATACAAACATATAAATAATAAAGCATGCAGGAGTCTAATCCTAAAATTACCAAAATCTTTTTATCATAAGTTTCTTGATGGTCATAATGTAAGTAAATCACTAAAACCTAAAGCATAAGTTGGCCTAGGTTTACTTTTGGTTTACAAATTTTGGACAACTGAGGGTTCCGTCACCCCAGTTGGTTAGATAGAAATACCAAGTACTATAAAAATGACACAGATTTGCTTATGCTGCTCTCAAAAAATTAAGATCCGCCAGATTTTGTAGCACTGCTGTTCTCTCCACCCAAACATTTAAGTTTAGTGGTAAGATTTTTGATTTAAAAACAAACAAACAAACAATAAACTAAAAAGTAGATACTTCCGTATGGAAGGCTAATTACTGAGAATTAGAAAATAATAGTTACGCTTTTAGCGGCAGGCAAAGGCCAGCAGTACATGTCCTGGAGTCCCAGATTTGCCCGGCGGCAACACCATCCTCCCAGGGCCCGAGTCTGCTAGACACCATACTAGCTCCGCAGGATCGCCATCACTGACAGTACGGCCTCCCAATTCCACAGTGACAGAGAATATTGTATATACTCACCAAAAACAGGCAGAAACGCCATACAACCTAGACACACCAGGCGCTGGGCCTCCCAAGCTTGGAGAGCACAGTGAAGAGACCCCAGGACTTCCCAGAAAGCATCTGGACTAGCGACCCAGTCACCAGTTATAACCGGACTTGACGGCAGGGCACAACAGCCCTCCAGTTTAAGACTAAGCAGGGCCAAACCAGAGAACAGAGAGCCTGGTTACCCCATCCCTGCTGATGTAACCACCCTGAAATCTCCAGCTGCATCAAGACCTCAGAACCTGGCAGTGACAGCAGCACAGAACTGGCAGGGCACATCAAAGAAGCAGGGCCAAACCAGAGAACAGAGAGGCCGGATTCCAAATCTCTGCCAAGTGACCTGCTTGTGAGTGCACCCTTGAGAATCTGCAGATCCCCAGACCCTGGGTTTTCTAAAACAGAAGCCAGGCATCGAACCCCCTCCCACTCACTTACCCACTTTGGGAAACAGAGGGGCACTAGGGACATTGAAGTTCCTGCTCTGTGGGTCTAATTGAGGAGTTAAGACAGTTAATGCCAGAAATTGCGCTGCGATCATCACTAGCGCCTGCAACATATACAGTGCAGAGCCCCTGCCACACACTCAAGGGTTCAACATTAGCCATCACTCTGTCCCTTGAGATACACGTCCACGCACAGTTACACACACACTCACACACACACACACACACACACACACACACAC
>REGO01001192.1:73090-98843 GCA_010120015.1 Rhombomys opimus
TGTATCATTGCATATGGATTCTAGAAGCAGTTTCTTAAGGAGATGCAATTGGGCAAGCCAAAGCATAAAGGCAGCTTGATATTTGTGACAGATTAAGAAATGGAACTTATGTTCATATTAAAGAAGACACTCTTATTTCTTTGAAAAGACATTTGAAGTATAAAAAAGATTAGTTTACAGACTTTAGCAACTCATTGTGTTTGAAGCTTTAAAGATTCAGAGGAGACAGAATCATTCTCCAGTATAATTGCTGAGGTTATTTCAGTGTGGGTGGAGTAAGACTCTATTTAGCCTGAGAAGTTTAGGAGGCTTCCCTAGTTTGATTCTGTTGCCTAGATAAACACCAAGACCCAAAAGTAACTAACAGAATAAAGGGCTATTTGGCTGAAATGTCACAGTCTATCAGTAAGGGAACACAATGCAGGAGCTGAAGGCAGGAATCTAGAAGCAGTACTGAAGCAGAGACCAAGGAGCAATGCTGCCAAATGATTGGCTCACTTTCTGTGTATGTTCAGCCACTTTCTAACACAACTCAAGATCACCTGCTTAGCGATGGTACCGCCCACAGTGGGCTGAACATTCTAAGTCAATCATTAATCAAGAAAATATCCCCATATATCAACCAGATAGACATAATCCATCAGCTGATATTCTGTCTTCCCCAGTTAACACTAACTGGTGTTGTGATGAAAACTAACTAGCACAGATGTTCTTATATTTGTTCTTGGGATATAGTCATCAAGCCATGAAGGAAGCCTCAGAACATTACTGAAAGCTATTGTACTTTGTGAGCATTCTCATTATCTTAGTAATGGTGTCTATTTGGAATCTCCAGGTGAGGAACTTTCAATATCAAATCTTGTCTTTTCAGTATATTTAAGGCCATTGCCAAGGCTGTAGCTGACAACAATAACCTCTTTGTATTAGGACATTTCCATGAGTACTTGCTACTATGCAATGCATTTAGAAAGAGAACCCAATCATCAACTAGGGCAGAGAACAAAATTCCATATTAAAAATTTTATTATTTTGATGGGTATATTGTGAACAATTTATGCAGAGCACAGTGAAAACACAGATTAGAAAGTAATACATTATCAAGATTGACAGTTGTTCATATAACTGAAGGTTCTCAAGGGCTCCAACTAGTGTTTGGGGCTTTCTTTCAAGAGGTCTAAAAGAAGAAGTTTGTTTCAGGCAAGGATACATTTTGTGGCTTTCTGTTTCTGTTTACAGTTTTTAACTTCTGTCTACTTTCTTTCCTATAATATAACAGATTTTATTCATATGCACACTCAGTTACTATGTAGAGACATAAAGTGGCACATGCTTTTATCAATAACACATCTTATTTTAATCATATACACACCCAATTATTATTTCTAGGCATAAAGAAGCAGAAAAGAGTTTCTCTCTAAAAGTTGACTTAGAAGACACAACTTGTCTTGTGTATATAAACCAGATTAACTCTCTCCCCTTACTACTGGCTCTATTGGGTGTATACATGAAAATAATCTGTTCCAGTACAATGATTCTTTTTTTAACTTTTTTAAAAAATTTTTAATTAATTACAGTTTATTCATTTTGTATCCCCCCATAAGCTCCTCCCTCCTCCCCTCCCAATCCTACCCTCCCTCCCCTTTCTGCATGCATGCCCCTCCCCAAGTCCACTGATAGGGGAGGTTCTCCTCTCCTTTCTGATCTTGGTCTATCAGTTCACATCAAAAGTGGCTGCATTGTCCTCTTCTGTGGCCTGGTAAGGCTGCTCCCCCACAGGGGGAGGTGATCAAAGAGCAGGCCAATCAGATTATATCAGAGGCAGTCCCTCTTCCCATTACTATGTAACCCACTTGCACACTGAACTGCTATGGGCTACATCTGTGCAGGGGTTCTAGGTTATCTCCATGAATAGTCCTTGGTTGGAGTATGAGTCTCTGGGAAGTTCCCTGTGTTCAAATTTTCTTGTTCTGTTGCTCTCCTTGTGGAGTCCCTGTCCTCTCCAGCTCTTACTATTTCCCACTTCTCACATAAAATTCCATTCACTCTGCCCAACAGTTGCCCATCAGGCTCAGCATCTGCTTTGATAGTCTGCAGGGCAGAGGCTTTCAGAGGCCCTCTGTGGTAGGTTCCTAGTTTGTTTCCTGTTTTCTTCTTGTGGCTTTCAGAGACCTCTGTAGCAGAATCCTAGGTTGTTTCCTGTTTTCTTCTTCTTCTGATGTCCATCCTCTTTGCCTTTCAGGATGGGGATTGAGCGTTTTAGTTAGGGTCCTCTCTCTTGCTTAGTTTCTTTAGATTCAATGATTCTTAATTGAGGCAACATTTGTTCAATTGTTCAGAGACAAGTGTGCATTCATCTTGATGCAAGTGGAGGTGCTAGGTATCAAAAAGATTGCTAAATATGTTGTTTTGAGGAGGATGTGTGTTCAAAGAACACACATGAGAGGTGTTCTTTAAAAATGAGACCTCTAAAAATGAGAGGTCTCAGCTTCTAACTGTGCTATAGAAAGATTAAATGCACAGCTCCATTGGTTGCTCAAGTATTGCTCATGCTTGACTGCCTCCATGTCAAGAGCTACCCAATGCACTTTAGTGGCTGTAGTTGCTTGTGTATGGCTAGCATCTGTATATTTGGATGCCATTAATCTGTAAGAGCAATGATCCTAGAAGCTGAAGTTGCATCCTCTTTTCATTGTTTTAAATATCATCCCACATAATGATTCCCAAGTTAAAAATGCAGGAAAAGAGCTGTTTCTTAGAACCCTTCTTGGGTTTGAGTTAGAGCTTTTACAGTGCTCTTGCTTCTCATAACTGAGGCAAACATTGTCCCCTTCGTATTCCTCCTTGATTTCATTGAGGAGTTTTGTTGAGGTAAAAGTTTATAAGATCCTCCAATTATTTCCCAACACAGCCTATTAACTAAATTCTCTGACATCTATTACTGTTTTGTATTATTAATGAGAATATATGTGTAAGCATGATCTGTTGGAGATGGTGAAACTGGGACATTTTATATTAATATTTACAGTGTGAGCTGAAGTAAGATAATCTAACCTACATGAACATACATATGTGTACATGGAGTGTGCATTGCATGTGTGTCTGTATGTGTCTGTCTGTGTGTGTTTACTTCTGTTGATGCAGTGTGAGTACAGATGCAATTGAATGGATTATGTGTGTGTTCAGAAACAAGAAGTTGACCCTGAATATCTTCCTAACGCACTCTCCATTTATATATTGAATTTTTTTAATTGAATGGAGAGTTTACCTTTTCAACTACTCTGGTAGACAGTTTGTTCTTAACTCTATCTGCATTTTCTGTATGCTGTATTTCAGAAAATCCAGCACTGTCACCATCTTTAATTTAGGCTCAGAGAGCTGGATTTTACTCTTCACTCTTGTACAGCAAGCATTCCACACACAGATCATTCCTTCCAGCCCAAAATTTACTATCTTATGACCCAATTTTATGTCATGTGAAAGGAAAAAACCTTAACTAACAAGACATACACATATACATTAAGAAAGATTTTAAAATAAAAGATTTGTAACATTCATTTAGGTTTATCATTTGGTCATGTGGGAGTTAAACTGTTGATCTGATTTTTTTTTCCTGCAAAGCACTAATTAATACTGAATCCAAAATCTGTACCTCTGAAGAAATAATTAAATAGAAATAAAAAGAAAGCATACATGTCAAAGACATAGATCACAAACTAGACATGCAGATTTAGGTAGTATATTTTTATCATTACAAAAAAATAATAGCAGGTTAACGAGATGCCTGTTTAGATGAACATTTATTTTTCCATGTTGTTGAAGGACAACGGGTTTCTAATTTCTATTTCACAGTAAAGATAAATTATGGTCCCTTTACTTACATAAACACCAAAAGAAACGGGAACAGTAGACAGCTAGACAACATATGGATGTCTACAGACATTCATTTTTCACTGAGTTCCTAACCAGTAATAGATATCATCACAGTTCTCAGATTTACTCGACATAAAATGCTTGCTATGCACAGAGAAGCTTTATAATTTAGAAACCATGGCATTTAAATTTGCCTGTCTTCATTATGAAAGTTCTTACCCCAAACCACAGAAAGTAGAAATAAAGAAAAGAAAGATCTCACGGTGACAACATTTTGATATTGTGAAAGCCACTTTCGAATATAGTACTTTATGAACCTGTGGGACTTCAGTTACCAGATCTCCCAATTTTACAGAAAACAGCTAAAGTAAAAACGGCAGGTAACACTCACAACACTGCAGGATTAACAGAGGGTGGGGAAGTGGTAATTTTTCATTTTCTTTGGATTCAGAATGTTTCCTTTAATAAAATATGTTTCTGTGAGTGTGACCTCAGAATGCAATAACTTCTATAGAGTCTTGGCTGCTCTCTTGGAGGCAAGAGAGGCATATGACACTGGTCAATCAGTCCTCATGGTGATACCTTCGCATGCAGGTCATATACTGTTCTTTCTGCTCCAGAATAAGATATGGAAAGCTCTATGTGATCTTTCTCCTTTAGTCCCAATGACACTTATTTAATGTTGCATAGATCTATGGCCAGAAAACAAGAAAAAACAAAAAACAAACAAAAAAAGAGAAATGTAAGAAGGATAAGACAAAAGATTAAGGTTAATACAGTTTCGGTTGGACAAAAACGTAAATCTTTTTTTTTTTTTTTTGAGGCATTTGGGATGTGTACAAAAGATGGCAGTGCTGGTGCAACTGGAGACACAGCCCCAACCTCCAGGAACTGTTGGGAACTGCCCGAAGAAGCCTGAGAAATTCATCTAGGGATTTCCACTTAGGTAAAGCAGTCCATGACTTTGTCACAAAAACCAACATGAAACTGAATTAGTAACCATAGTTGTTACTTATCAACAGAAAAAAAAGCACACTGTAACAGCAGAGGTACATCAAGAAAATGGCTGTGCAGTTATCAAAAGAGTTACATTTATTATCATAGCTAAAGACATATTCACCATTTTGATGGCTCTCAAGTTACAACTGGATGTCTTGCCTTGGCCTCCCCTAAGTTTCAGTGACATTATAGAGTTGCTTTGAAGTTGCTTTGGATGGTATAAAATTAAACTATGCAGCACAAGGGTTACCCAATGTAGGAAAACATAATGTTTGCTGTAAATGGTGTGTTGGTAAGATTCCTGGAAAGTGCAGCAGGTTGCAGGAAGAAAATGAAAAATGTCATAGACATAAACATTTAGGCTTTAAGCATGATTATGCATTTTCACATTCTCCTTTAGAATATTTTTATTAAAAAGGAATGGTAAAAAATAAAAATAAATAAAATACAAATAAAAAAGAAGGAATGTTGTCTCACTGTCACAGCAAATGTTGTGAATTGTGTCTGAATTCTTGACTGTCCACTGGAGACAGGCTTGAATCAGACTACAGAGGAGCCAGTTCTCTTCCTGACCAGGTCTTTATAATTTTCCACGTTTTTCTGTTCTATCCCACACGAAATAAATTTAGTTTAGAGCAATGATATTTGTCAATACCAAATACCAATTCTACGTTAAAAGAATAATACAATAGGCTGTTTTCTTTTCTTAATTTTCCCTTCTTCTTCTTGTTCTTCTTGCTCTTGTTCTTCTTCTCCTTCCTTTCCCCTCCTCCTCCTCCTCTTCCTCCTCCTCTTCTTCTTCTTCCTCTTCTTCTTCATAACCAGAGTCCAAAAATATAAATTAAAGTTTCCTTAAATGGTATGTTCCCTAAATCAGTGATTCATAAGAAGAGATGTTAACATTTTTTATTGCTTCTTTGACAGTTTACGAAATGATTTTTAGTTTTTAAATATTCTTTGATGATATAACTTTAATAAATATGCAATTGTTATATATTTTGAAACATCAAATATTTGGTCAATCAAAGTATATTTTGTCTTCCATGACCACTTGAATTTATTTTTTTCTACATTAACTTAATTGTATCCATTCCTCGTCCTATGCTTTCAGCCTTTCAGTATGATTCATGGTTTACACCCATCAAAACAATTCCCACAAATAGGTTATAATACATGTTCATATTTGCTATAAATTTTTACTATAAATTTATTTTCCTTTGATTCTAACTTCCTTTGTACTTGAATATCTTTTATCCTTTTTTATATTCCTCTTACGTCTGTGATTTCTATAACATGTATGTTAAGGATATCATCTAAGATATCTTAGTTTGTCCTATTATATGTTTGCTTTGTATGGAATGACAATCTTAATCAGCACAATTACTAATTGCTGATGCTCCTTTTTTCACATGGTAGTCAGCACATCTATTGATATTTTTAAATGTCTTTGAATTTATAACACCTACCCTTTAATATTTGTTCAACAAACTGAATTACCTATAATAGCACAGAGTTTTGAATATATGAAAGCTAACTAGATAACAGGCATTTTCTTTTTTTTCTTTTTGTAAATTTTGATTTATTTGTTATTTATGACCATTTTTTTTCAGTTTGTATCCCAGCTGTAGCCACCTCCTCCCATCTTCTCCAAGTCCCACACTCCCTCCATTTTCTGTCTTTATGTGTCACCCCTAGTCCACTGATAGCGAGGTCCTCTAGAGGCATTGTCTTCTTCTGTGTCTTGGCAAGGCTGCACACCCAAGGGGGAGGCTATCAAAGATCTGAGACACAGCCCCTGCTCACCTTACTAGGGAACCCACTTGGAAACTGAGCTGCCTATGGCCTACTTCTGGGGTCTAAGTCCACTCCATGTATGGTTTGTGGATGGAGTATCAGTCTCTGCAAATCCTCCTGGGTCCAGACATTTTGCTCTCCTTGTGGAGCTCCTATTCTCTCCAGGTCTTTCTAAATCCCCCATTTTCCATAAAATTCCCTGTACTCTGCCCAACGTTTGGTTATGAGCATATCTCCTTTGATACTCTGATGGGTAGAGTCTTTCAGAGGCCCTCTGTGGTAAGCTCCTATCCTGTTACCTGTCTTCTGACACTTCCGATATCTATCCTGTTTGCCTTTCTGAATGAGGATTAAGCATCTTCCCTATGGTCCTCTTTGTTGTTTAGCTTCTTTAGGACTATGATTTTAGTATGTCTATCCTATATCATATGTCTAATATACACTTATAAATTAGAATAAGTATGGGTGTCTTTCTGCTTCTGGGTTACTTCACTCAGGATGATCTTTACTCATTCTATCTATTTACCTGCAAATTTCATGATTTCCTTGCTTTTAATTACTGAGTAGTATTTCCGTTGTGTAAATGTACCACAATTTCTGCATCCATTCCTCTGTTGAAAGCTGCTATAAACATGGTTGAGCAAATGTCCTTGTATTATACTTGAGCATCTTTTGGATATATACCTAGCAGTGGTATAGCTGGATCTTGAAGTAGCACTATCCCTAAATGTCTGAGAAAGTGCCAGACTGATTTCCAAAGTGGTTATACAAATTTATATTTCCACCAGCAATGGAAGACAAGTTCTCCTTTCTCCACATCCTCTCCAGAACGTATTGTCACTTCAGTTTTTGATCTCAGCCATTCTGAGGGGTATAAGTTAAAATCTCAGAGTCGTTTTGATTTTCATTTTCTGGATGACTAAGGATGTAAAACAGTTTTTAAAGTGTTTTTTCTGGCATTGGATGTTCCTTTATTTATAATTCTCTGTTTAGCTTTGTGCCCCATTTTTTACTTGGATTCCTTCATTTGTTGATGTTTAAATTCTTGAGTTCTTTATATATTCTGGATATTAGCTCTCTGTCAGATATAAGGTTGGTGAAAATCATTTTCCAGTATGTAGGCTGTCATTTTGTTCTGTTTATAGTATCTTTTGCTTTACAGAAGCTTTTCAGTTGTATTAGGTCCCATTTATTGATTATTGATCTTAGAGCCCGTGCTCTTGGTGTTCTGTTCAAAATGTTGTTTCCTGTGCCAATAAACTCAAGGTTCTTCCCACTTTTTCTTCTAATTTTTTTCAGTGTGTTTGGTTTTATATTTAGGTTTTTGATCAACTTGAACTTCAGTTTTGTGCTGGGTGGTAAAAATGGATTTATTTCCATATTTCTACATATAGACATCCAGTTAGACCATCACTATTTGTTGAAGATGCTGTCTTTTTTTCCATTGTATGGTTTTGGCTTCTTTGTTAGTAATCAAGTATATGTAGAGTGTGGGTTTGTTTTCAGATCTTCATTTACATTATATTGCCTTCTACTTTCTTATCAACTCTTCATGTATTAACTCCTCACTTTCTAAGTTTTCTTCCTAAAATTCATCTTGTTCAGAGGCTAGTGATCTGCAAATATCTTTCAAATATATGTTTCTAAGTCACTTTTTGAATCCTCATAGGTCATAGGTCTCTTCTCAGAATTTGCCATTTGGAGGTAAAGAGGGCATTTATAATTTATTTCCTTTTAGTCTTGGACAGCAAGCTCTCTGCTCCCTTTGATGAATGAAAATCACGTGCATGTATAGTTCCTGTATCACTTGTTTATACTTCAAGTAAATAAAAAATACAAACCTTCATTTGGGTTCAGTGTGTACATAAGCTAAAAGCATTCTACTGTAAATTTATTTTCTTTCTTCAAAGGTTGTCTTTTAAACTCAGAGTTTGTCACTTCTTTTCCTTACATCAATCATCACTGGGCATATTTCTACATTTCTGCAAAAGTTCTATTTTATCAGCATTTTTTATTTTTACTGTTTTCACATCAGGGTTAATGCCTTCTACCTTCCCTTCCGTCTTAAGACATTTTCAAATACAATGCAACTTTTAAAGCATATAAAAATGTTTCAAAGTAACTATATTTTTCTTTTACAAATATAAGAAAACCAAAATTATTCATAAAATTAGAAAACTCTCAACATAATATTGAGGGGTAAATTGTTCCAATATGTCTCTAGGACTTATATTTCTATATTTCTTTGAACAAGTCACCTCCATGACTTTCATGACAGTCTTAGTTTGGGAATAACATTAAGTATAATTGTAATGTACTTAAATGTCAACATCACAAAAAATATGTCAATCCACCAGTTTAAATGTGATGTTACCTAGGTTTAGGAGAACATGATTTGATGCAATTATGTACTAATATATTAAAATTATGTTTGAGAAATTTTCAAAGAAAAATCTTAAGAAAGCACAGTAAAGGTAATCCTTGACTCCTAAGGTATGGTAATACTGATGACTTAAAAACTAGAAATTATAACTATTAAATCTGGAGTGCTATATTGATATTTTCTATATGACTCTTATAAAAAATACCATAAAGAATATCTATTTTTGTAATTTTTTTAATTTAATTTTTTTCTTATCAGTTACATTTTATTAACTCTGTATCCCAGCTGTATCCCGCTCCCTCATTCCCTCCCAATCCCACTGTCCCTCCCTCATCTCCACCCTGCCCCTTTCGAAGTCCACTGATGGGGGGGGCTCCTCCCCATTCATCCGATCCTGTTTTATCAGGTATCTTCAGGACTGGCTGCAAAGTCCTCCTCTGTGGCCTAACAGGAATGCTCCTCCCTTGGGGGGTGGGGAGGTCAAAGAGCCAGCCATTGAGTTCCTGTTAGAAATAGTCCTTGTTCCCCTTACTATGGGAAACCAATTGGTTACTGAGCTACCACGGGCTAAATCTTAGCAGAGTTTCTAGGTTATATCCATACATGGTCCTTGGTTGAATGTCAGTCTCAGAAAATACCCTGTGCCCAGATATATTTGGTCCTTGTGGAGCTCCTATCCTTTCCCCATCATACTAACTCCCCCTCTTTCATATGATTCCCTGTACTCTGCCAAAGGTTTGGTTATGGGTCTTTGTATCTGCTTTGAAAACACTGCTAGTTAGAATCTTTCAGATGCCTTCCGTAGACTCCTGTCATACGTTCAATGCACATCCCATCTGTCTTTCTAAACGAGGATTGATCATCTTACCCCATGTCCGCTCTCTTGATTATCTTTTTTAGGTGTATAGATTTCATTATGTTTATCATATCTTATAGGCCTATATATGTGAGTATATACCGTGTTTATCTTTCTTCTTCTGGGATATTTCACTCAGAATGATCTTTTCTAGATCCTACCATTTGTCTGCAAATTTCATGATTTCCTCCTTTTTGATTGCTGAGTAGTATTCCATTGTGTAAAAATACCACAATTTCTGTATCCATTCCTCCGTTGATGGACATCTGGGCTGTTTCTAGGTTCTGGCTATTACAAATAAAGCTGCTATAAACATGGTTGAGCAAATATCCCTTTTCTATACTTGAGCAAAGTTTGGGTATATACCTAGAAGTGGTATAGCTGGGTCTTCAACAAATGATGCTGGTCCAACTGGATGTCCACATGCAGGAAAATGAAAATAGATCCATATTTATCACCCTGCACAAAACTAAAGTCCAAGTGGATCAAAGACTTCAACATAAAACCAGATACTCTAAATCTGTTAGAAGAAAAAGTGGGGAACTGCCTAGAACTCATTGACACAGGCAACAACTTCCTGAACAGAACACCAACAGCACAGACTCTAAGAGCAACAATCAATAAATGGGACCTCATGAAACTGAAAAGTTTCTGTAAAGCAAAGGACACTGTCATCAAAACAAAAGGACTGCTTACAGATTGAGAAAAAATCTTCACTATTCCTTTATCTGACAGAGGACTAATATCCAGTATATACAAAGAACTAAAGAAGCTGAAAAGCAGCAAGCCAAGTAATCCAATTAAAAAATGGGGAACAGAGCTAAACAGAGAATTCTCGAAAGAATATCGAATGGCAGAGAAACACTTAAAGAAATGCTCATCCTCATTAGCCATCAGGGAAATGCAAATCAAAACAACCCTGAGATATCACCTTACACCCATCAGAATGGCCAAGATGAAAAACTCAAGTGACAACACATGCTGGAGAGGTTGTGGAGAAAGGGGAACCCTCCTCTACTGCTGGTGGGAATGTAAACTGGTACAACCACTTTGGAAATCTATCTGGCGCTTTCTCAGACAATTAGGAATAGTGCTTCCGTAAAGAATATCTTAAAAGAAGAAACACCAATTTCCTCATATTTCAGGCTTCTTGGTCTTTGTTCTCATTGATTATGGCTCTATATGTTAAAGTAGAACATGATAGTACCAGGAGATTTGCGAAGAGGAGCTTCACCACCTTATGGATAGGAAACAAAGAATGAGTAGGAAGCCTACTGTTATGCAGTATTATAACCAAAAGCATCACAAGCATAGTCCTAAGTAATCTACTTCTTCAGCTATGCTCATCTAAGTTTTCACCATATTCTAAAACAGCACTAAAAGCTGGATAAAAAAAAATTAAACGTACTGAACATATTCAGAGGGTATTCCATAATCAAATCATGATAAATAACAAATGATGTAATATTTCACTAGGAATAATTGCATTAATGGCAATAAATTGAACAGTGAAGTTCAGATCAATGAATGTGTGTCCATGGTATGTCTCTGCAACAATCTCTAGGGTTGTTCTTACTAACCAAGCCTTATAAAATGAGGTTTTCTTTTAGGTTTTGTTTTTAGTGTCTCAACATTTACTGTATTGACATTGTAAGATAATATGAATTATTTAAAAAGACTTTTTGAAATAAGGTAGATGCAAAGAAAACTAAGTTCAGTGCCTCACCTGCACTCGATATACAGCACCTGGACATTGGCTGTTGAATCATTCACATAGATCTTTGGTAACTAGGGAAGTCAGCAAATACGTTGAAAACTGGAAAACATGTAGATACTTATTACATTGAGCTCTGGAGATTATAAAAATTGAAAGTGTTAAGTAAGCCAAATTTTGACAGAGTAGACAATGGACATATAATTAAGTGTATTTGATAAATGTTAGTGGGACTATGAAACAGCCACTTTCCACAAGATAATGGATTACAGCAGATAATATTCTTAGCTGCAAGACTCCTGATGTGGACAGTTAATAAAGTATCCCAATCTCAGGTCACAGAGGTAATTCCTTATAAATAATTTTAGAATTCAAAGAACTGTGTGTATCACTTGATTAATTACCAGTTCTCGTTTATGAAGTTTCCAATTTGCAGACACAGCCATCATAAAACAAAGCATTTCTCAAAATACAATGATCCTCAAGGTGGAATCACCATGAAAAGTTTGGAAAGCACAATCTTTAGTTCATTTTATTCTTTGTTCCGGTTAAGTTCAGTTCTCCATTTCTATTCGGGGCTTATGAAAATATGTTTCCCACATTATATCTAACTTATTTCTATGCATATGTCTATACATAATCTACACGAAGAATCACCAAGTTATATAAAGCAAACCGAAATATGTGAGGAAGATAGAAAGAGTTATTCCACTCATCTATACAGTAAGGTCTACTAAATTAGGTTGTGTATCTCATTCCTTCCTATTCTTTGTTTTTCTCTTTCTTTTCGGCAGAAAATTGTCATGTACCTCAGAATATCACAAAACTTGTGATCCTCCTCCCTCAGACTTCAGTGTTCTTGCATTACGGTAAGACAACATTGGGCCTATCTTATAAAGGTTCTTGATAGTCAAGTCTAGAATTCAGTTTGGGCATGGCATGCACGGTATATATATAATATCATTATTCTAACCTATAACACTAATTAACACACAGGTAATAACCCTGTTTTAGTTTGCCTTCTCACCACTGTAAACAAAGTACCTGACAGAAAGTGCTTGATGAAGGAAAGGCTGATAATACTCATTGTTTCAGGGAGTCCAGTTCATGGACACTTGGCCCCATGCTCATTGGCATGGTGAACTCAGTGTACAGAGGGAGAGTTGTCTTTCAGGAGGGACAGGACATGGAAAGAAACACACAGTGATCTAGGACAAGACCCAGTCCTGAAGTAATACTTTAACAATCTATTTCCCCTAGGAAAACCACTTCTGAGACATCCCCAAAGAGACCCATCTGTTGGTTCTCACCCTCTCAATGTAGAAGCCATTAAAGGAAAGGTCCTTCCATTCCATGGCACAGCCTTAAGTTCCCCTCAGAATACTGAATTTGATGAAATATCCTGTGTTCTAAGTTGACATCCATGTAATTTCACTTTTTCATTGATGATTTAAGAATAGAAAAAACAATATGTAGTGTGCACAGTATTTGCTTTTTCTTTGCTTTGAGTAATATTTCTTCATAGTCATGATGAATATATTTCTGTAACAAAGAAAAACTGAATAATGCATAACAAAATCTGACAGCAGAATGAATAAATAAACTCTAGTATGATTTTAAAATAGAAAACCTGATAGCAATGGGAATAAATGAATGATTATTTTGTACTGTGCAATGAATGGATCTCTCAAATATAATGTGGAGTGAAATAAGCCAAGCAAAATGGACAACATAATTACGTTCTGTGTGTTTTCTTTCACATTAAGGTGACAAACATGCATCAATAATTTATAATTTTAGAAGTAAGGAGGGTGGACATCCCTTTTGGCAGCAGTGGGATTTGGTGAAATTGTAGTCTTTTTGTTTTTCCATCTGGAAGCTAAAAATGTGCATGTGGACTATATGAAAACCATTAGGGTAAAAGGGCTGCCTCTGGCATGAACACAGTGGCAGACTCTCTGATCACCTCCCCCTAGTGGTTGCAGCCTTTCTAGGCCACAGAGGAAGACAATGCAGCCAGTCCTGATGAGACCTGATAGGCTAGGGTCAAATAGAAGGGGAGGAGGACCTCCCCTATCAGTGGGCTAGGGGAGGGGCATGGGAAGAGAAGAGGGAGGGAGGGTACCTTTGGGAGAAGATGAGAGAGGGGGCACAGCTGGTATACAAAATGAATAAATTGTAATAAATGATAATAATAAAACTTTTTTAAAATTAAAAAATTTGTATTTTGAGCTTTAATTAAATAATGTGTTGAAGGGAGGAGGGAGGGAGGTACAGGGGGGATACAGGGAGGATACAAAGTGAATAAATTATAATTAATAAAAATAAAAATAATTAAATAAAAAAAGTGATGTCCCAATAATGACCAGAGAATGACACAGAAATGATAATAAGAATACAGTGGAAATTGTCAGCTACCAAGAAAAATATTTCTAGTAAAGTGAACAAGGATACCCCATCAACAACACTTCCTCTTAACCTAGATGCAGATGCATATGGAATAGCAGCCAAAATAAGTTATGAAAACAATTAGAGCTGTCACACTGCTGTAACTCACAGAAAGTAATAACAATGTTTAATGTGCCAAAAAGAAAGGCAGAGAACAATTAAGATGGGCAAACAATTGTTACTAGTGTGCACATATAAAAAGAGACTAGTTACATCCAATATTTAGAATTTAGAAGATTAATAACATGTAGAGCTTAAAGATTGTGAAAAGTGTTGAAAAGCAAAAATTTGAAGATACAACCTAGATGCCCTGAAACCATAGAATTAATACAGAAATTATGGTACTTTTACACAATGGCATACTACTCAGCTATTAAAAACAAGGAAATTATGAAATTTGCAGTCAAATGGATATAACTAGAAGAGATCATCCTGAATGAGTTATCTCAGAAACAGAGAGACATGCATGGTAAATACTTACAAGTGGATATTAGCCATATTATATAGGATAAACATAATAAAACCTACCAACCTAAAGAAGCTAAACAACAAGAATGACCCTAGGGAAGATGCTTAATTCTCATTCAGAAGGAAAAACAGGATAGACACCAGAAGTAGTAGAAGAGAGAAAACAGTACTGGAGCCTACAACAAATGTCCTCTAAAAGACTCCAACCACCAGGAGACTGAACTTTGGCCTGCTCTTTGATCAATTCCCCCTGAGGGGGGAGAAGCGTTACCAGGACACAGAGGAAGACAATGCAGCCACTCCTGATGAGACCTATCAGACTAGGATCAGAAGGAAGGAAAAGAAGACCTCCCCTACCAGTGGACTTAGGGAGGGGCATGCCTGGAGAAGGAAGAGGAAGGTAGGAATTGGAAGGGGAGGAGGGAGGGAACTACAGGGGGGATACAAAGTAAATAAAGTGTAATTGATTAAAAAAAAAGATAAAAAAAGACTCTAATCAGTAGGGTATTGAAGTAGATGCAAAGACTCACAGCCAAAATTTAGACAGACTGCAGGGAGCCTTATGGATTCAGGGGAAGAAGAGGGACCCATAGGGGACAGGAGCCCTCCAAGAAGATCAACAAAGTAAAAAACAAACAAAAAACGAACAAGCAAAAAACAGGACCCAGGGAGGAGTGCAGAGACTGAAGCATCAACCAAAGACCAAACATAGAGAGGATGTAGACCCCCTGCTCAGATGCAGCCCGTAGACAGCTCGATGACCATGTGAGATCCCCAGTAAAGGAAGAAGAGACAGTCTCTGACATGAAATCAGATGCTTGCTCCTTGATCACTTCTCCCTGGTTGGGCAACCTAGCCAGTCGAAAGAGGGATGGGATCCAGGCAGTCCTAATGGAACCTGAGCTAGGGACAGACAGTAGGGGAGGTAGACTTTTCCTATCAGTGAGCTGATTAGGGAAAAAGGATGGGGGGAGGAAGAGGGAGGAAGGGTAGTACTGGGGGGAAATGGGGGAGGGTTCTACAACTGTGATACAAAGTGAAGAAATTGTAAATAATAATAATAAACTTTTTAAAAAATGAGAAATGTGGGTTCTGCTTAATCTTTCAATAATGTTCATGTCATTTAAACAAAATAGAGATAGTAATTTTAGACTTTATTATTAATATCTGTCAAACATAAAGATGCATAAGTAATACAAGCATGGAATTATTTGTGAGTGCAGTAGAATGGGAAGTAATACAAGGAAAACCAGATTATTTCATAAGAAGTCAGAGATAAAACAAACACTTATTTTTTAAAGAAAAACATTAAAAATATAGAAGTCTTAAGCATACCCATTCCTAATTAATTAAAACAAAGTATTTGAGAACACAGACTGTCAATTTTTTTAGGTGGAAATATATTATAATCATATTTCATAGAATTGAACAAAATGTTTCATAAATGCTACAAAAATAATATAAATCAAATAATTGTAAAGCAAAATAAAGATATAAAATGCTCTGTTTGAGAGATTTCAAAACAAAAGAACATAGCCATTTGAGGAAAATTTAAAAAAAAGCCACTACCATTCTAATCATATAGCTCAAAATTTAAAACATAATTCTTCGAAATGCATTATACACCTAAATAGCAATTTCAAAATATAAAATTTAAGAAATTGCAATCAAGTAAAGAAAATTCAACATACAATAAAACATTTTGTATTAATCTAGAATAAATAAAAAAAAATCAGACCACAAACTGATTTGTTCACACTGTGTGTCCTACAATATGATTTAATAATAATGGTGATTAAGGAATTGTTTCAATGTAGCAAGAACACTTCCATGTGGTTCCATGAACATTTAGTTTTATTTATTTCTCATAATAAGGTTATGAGAACTATTTATTACTAACAGATTTTACATGTAAGTATGATTCACTGAGTTAAAATAATTAATATCAAAGATTGTTAAAAACTATTAGTGAAAAAGTCACTAAAATCAAATCTCCTGAGATACTATGGAGAAGTGATATCCTATTGGTTATCATTCATACACCTGTGCCAACTGCTTTCTAAGTAAGTATTCAATAGTATTCAAAGATGAGTTTCTTGATGAAAGACCTGATGCCCAGATGCATAATGTAACAAAATGCCAACATAAAATGAACTTGTAAACACCCAGCAAAGGCACAAATACACACACACACACACAATTACTTATACATCCATGTTATATTAAATGCATGCTGCAAAAAGGAAATGTACAAGCAAAAAGTGAGTTAACCTGACAACAAAGTCAAACCAACACAGCACTATCATATAAATATATCTCAAATAAAATTATTTTGAGCATATACTTACAATGCTAGATAAAGATGACTGAAAGATAAGCAGTCTTATCTTACAAGAGAAGAAACTCTATTTCCTTTATATGTAATTCCACGTAATATGTCATTCACTTTCAGTAGTGAGATATCTTTCCTCTTCGAATTTGTCAACTTCAAAAACAACAGATGGGAAAACAGGAGGTTGGAAGTCAGAGACCTAGCAAGCCCCCTTTAACCAAGACCAATGGGCAATTGGCTATGTGTCCCACTACTGTTGTATACCTCCTCACACCAGGCAGCACTCCCTTAATACATTACAACAGAAGGGCCATCTAGAAAACACCTGAGTTGTATTCAAACAAAGTATTGAGGTAACAAATAGTAAAAGGTGAAAGGAAACAAAGAAACAGAGTACACACAAGTCATGTCTATTAGTGTGATGTGGTGTCTAACATTGGGTTACAATACAGAAAAGAAACATGAGTGGAACTCAGTGGCTGGCTCTTTGACCACCTCCCCCTGAGGGGGGTCAGCCTTACTAGTCCACAGAAGAAGACAATGCAACCAGTCCTGATGAGACCTCATAGGCTAGGGTCAGATGGAAGGGGAGAAGGACATACCTTATCAGTGAACTGGAGAGGGGACATGGGAGAAGAAGAGGAAAAGAGGGTGGGATTGGGAGGGGATGAGAAAGGGAGCTACAGCTGAGATACAAAGTGAATAAACTGTAATACATAAAAAAATTAAAAAAACAAACAAACAAAAAATGCATAATATTGGCATAGAAACACACAGGTTAGTCAGTAGAATTGAAGACCCAGAAATAAACACACACTCTTAAAGTCATTTGATTTACAAAGAAGCCAAAACCATAGAATGGAAAAAAGAAACCATCTTCAACAAATGGTGCTGGTCTAACTGGATATCTTCATGAAGAAAAATGCAAATAGATACATACATATCACCCTGAACAAAACTCAAGTCCAAGTAGATCAAAGACCTCAACATAAAATCAGACACATAACCTAGAACCTCCGCTCAGATGTAGCCTGTGGTAGCTCAGTAACCAATTGGTTTCCCGAAGTGAGGGGAACAAGGACTATCTCTAACAGGAACTCAATGAAGATGCCTGATAAAACAGGATCAGATGAATTGGGGGAGGTCCCCCCCATCAGTGGACTTGGAAAGGGGCACAGTGGTGATGAGGGAGGGAGGGAGGGACTGGGAGGGATTGAGGGTTCGGGGCACGGCTGGGATACAGAATAAATAAAATGTAACTGATAAAAATAAAATAAATAAATAAATAAATAAATAAATAAACTAAAAAAAAATAAAATAAAATCAGACACAATAAATCTACTAGAGGAGAAAATGCGGATCAGCCTTGAACTCATTGACATTGGAGGCAACTTCCAGCAAACAATTTTGTTCTGGGGAATTATCTTTTAATTAGTTTATTGAGACTGTAATAACCCCAGTGTTTTTCCCAAGGTTCTTAATCTCTTTTCTCTTGCATTTTCTGTGATAATGCTGAGTCAATAAATGGTGATGAGTATGATCAGGGTATTGCAAAAAAAAAAAAAAAAAAAAAAGAAAAAAAAAAAGAAAAGAAAAAGTTGTACGTGTTTGGGACAGCTCAGAACCTGGTTTTCACATGCTATGACCACAAGCAGTGGGCAACATAAATTATCTTGAAGGACATTACGTTTCTATAGAAATTATCACCAGAATGTCATCATATCTTTACAGACAATCCAATGATAATAGTTATAAAAATTCTCAAAATCTACAAAAACCCAGTAGATACCTCACACCCAGCTTTCATCCAAATATATCAAGGGCTTGCAAAAGCCAAAATATGCAAAATACAAAGCAACCATCACTGCAAGGTTTTTGTATGATAGAGATTTTAGGACTTTAAGATGATGAATCAAAAAATAGTTGTTTGATACTCACTAAAAACACAAAAACAAGGAAATATGACTTGAAATTTTTTTTTTACCATTTGAGATCCTTCTTTTTTATTTTTTTAAATTACACTTTATTCACTTTCTATCCCCCATAAGCCCCTCCCTCCTCCCCTCCCGATCCCTTCCTCCCTCCCTCTTGAAAATTTTGAAGAGTATAAACAAGAACTTACAATAATTTCAAAAGCTAAACTATGTAAAGTATAGTAGAAAATAATAGAAAAGACAGAAAAACACATTTGAAGGAATAATATTAAATAGCTACAGGAAATCTTGAAGTAATCAAATGATATAATTACCAAATAAACCAACACATCCATATTATATTCAATTTGTAAACAAAGAATGCACTAAGAGAAAATTTTGCAATAAAGAAATTAAAAAACAGAATAAATGACAGTAAAAGATGACTTCAAAATGGAAGAACAAGTAGCCTCCCCAACAGATAAAATCTGTCATTGTAAATGAAATCTCACCAATATTAGTAATCAAAGTCATGACATCAAGTAAAGAGTTTATGCATAGAATGAACAGAAATAATAATTGCAAATATAAAGATATTTTTAAAAGGAGATAATAGAGATATCTGTTAAATGATCAAACTGATTCTTCCAGAAGAAAGTGTCAATTTCCCAAAATTATTTTAATGATGAATATTCACAATATTTAAGGAAAGATAACTAACAAAATACATCCAAGTATCACCATCATTTTTGTATAAAAGACATTTTCAGCTATATAAATTACTACTTTATTTCCAGGGCTAAAGTTAATAAAATATTTTCTAGGTGAGCCACATGATCTTTACACACATTATCACTAGAAATTGTAATTTATTTTGGAAATTCAAATCTGGTTTAAGATGTGAAATTCAATTGAAGCCATGAAATTATTAAAATGAAAAAGCGTCTACAATCCATCCTAATGGATTCATGCATTCAGTTGATACATGATCACAATATAGAAATGGGGCTTAACAAAACAGTGAAAAGGAGCCTCCTCACTCTGGAAAAAGATAACTAAAAATACCTAAGTAAATGTACGTAGAGGGGCAATAAAACATGATGGTTATTTCTCACCATTTTATGGTAACAAATAGGTGATAAATGGGTGATAAATAAATAGGTAACAAAGCAAATAAAATGGTAACTCAAAACTAGGTCTGATGGGTTCTTGGACCTGAAGTTTAGAAAACTGAGTCAGAGAACATCTCTATGAAAAGAAGTGGGCTGAAGGGAAGAGGAACATCACGAAGCATGTCAGATTCAAAAGCTCTGGTATGTAAAATGGACAGGACATGCAGATTGCTAGAGGTGAAAAATTCCTTTTCTGTTTACATGGAGGTGAGAAGGTTATGCAACAGTTCTTGCAGTGATGTTTAGAGTCCCAATCTAAGTACCATAGACAAATCTTATGGCATCAGAGTAATTTTTAGTGGGAATGGTCTAAATATCAAAGCTTAAAATAAGGATTTCCATTTTTGTTTACAAAGTCAAGATATGACAATATGCTTCCTAAAAGATCTATATTAAACATAATGATCAATAGGTTAAGGGAAAAGAGATAAATAATGATATATTTATTATATTAACATTGAACAAAATAAAACTAGATTAAGGACAGAACCTTCAGTCTAGACTACTAAATAACAAGCAAAATATCAGTGTTAAATTTTGCAGATCCCATGTGTGTCTTTCTGCTCCTGGGATACCTCACTCAAGATGATCTTTTCTAGTTCCCACTATTTGCCACAAATTTCATGATTTTCTTGTTTTTAATAGATGAGTATTATTCCATTGTGTGAATGTAGCACAATTTCTGTATCCATTCCTCCGTTGAGGCACATGTAGGTTATTTCCAGCTTCTGGCTATTACCAAGAGAGCTCCTAGGAACAATGGTTGAGCAAATGTCCTTGTCCTATACTTAAGCATATTTTGGAAATATGACTTGGAGTGATATAGCTGTATCTTGAAGTAGCATTATTCCTAAATCTGAGAAAGCATCAGATTGATTTCCATAGAGGTTGTATAAGTTTACATTCCCACCAGCAATGGAGGCTGATTCCCTTTTCTCCACATCCTCTCCAGCACGTGTTGTCACTTGAGTTTTTGGCTAACATTCTGTTAGGTATAAGGTGAAATCTCATGGTTGTTTTGATTTGCATCTCACTGATGACCAAGAATGTTGAATACTTTTTTAAGTGAAGCTCTGTCATTTGATATTCCTCTATTGAAAATTATCACATATGGTAGATACTCACTCACAAGTGGATATTAGACATATAATATAGGAAACATATTAAAATCTATACTCCTAAAGTAGCTACACAACAAGGATGACCCAAGTGAAGACTCTCAATCCTCATTCAGAAGGATAAATGCGATAGAATTCAGAAATAGCAAAAGGCAAGGAGCCTACTAGAGATGGCCTCTGAAAGACTCTACTGATCGAGGTTTTAAGCAGAGGCTGAGACTGATAGCCATACTTTGGGCAGAGTGCAGGGATAGAAAGACCTGGAGGGGACAGGAGCTCTAAAAAGATACCAGCAGAGTAAAAACCAAACAAACAAGCAACAAAAAACAAAACAAATAACCAAAAAAACCTGAGTCCTTTCTGAAGAGAACGATACCCAACCCAAGGACAGTGCATGAAGGTGATGTAAAACCCTGGTGCAGAGGTAGCCCATAGACTCAGTCTCTAAGTGGTTTCCCTAGGTAAGAGAACAAGGAATTTCTCTAGCATGAACTCAGTGGCAGGCTCTCTAATCACCTCCCCCTGTGGGGTGCAGCCTTGCTAGTCCACAGAGGAAGAAAATGAAACCAGTCCTGATGAGAACTGATAGGCTAGAGTCAAATACAAGGAGAGGAGGACTTCCCATATCAGTGCACTTGGTGAGGGGCATAGGGAAAGAAGAGGGAGGGACAGAGGGTGGGATTGGGAGCAGATGAGAGAGGCTTCACAGCTGGGATACAAATTGAATAAATTATAATAAATGATAATAATAAAAAAGTTATTATTTCACTGGAAAAAATATAGCATATCATATTTATACATTAAATAATCAATTATCTTACCAAGTAGGCAATGATAAATATGCATGGACCTAACAATGGAACATAGAAATCCATGAGGAATCTAAGAAGTCATAGAAATCTAAGAAAATTGAGAGGAGAAACAGTCAAATTTATAGTTACATTTGAAGTCTTCAAATGCCTTGTTTAAATAATTGATAAAGAGGGAAGGGAAGAAAATCAATAAGCTCTACTGGGCTGACATTCATTAACAACTCTCTTGGTCTACCTGACATTTACCATATTTGCTGGGCAACAATAGTGGAAATCAGGTTCTTTCTCAAGTAACTATGTCAAACTTATCAAAAGGACATTGCCTGGGATGTTAAACACATTTTAGGATATTTAAAGGAAAAGAAAATTTAGCAAATATATTCTTAAATCATAGCAAAACAATAGCAAGAGATAACTGTGCAGTTCTCCATGGTTGAATATTAAACAGAGCCCTCTCCCTTGATTCAAAGAACAGTCTCTCATAAATTTTAATTAGCTAAAGATACAATCAAAATTATGAATTATGACTATAAATAGTAATTATAAAAGGAATTTTCCTATGCTAGGGCAATAATTGCAAAACCCTTGTGAGAATAACCAGAGGAAACTCTGTCTGGTTTTACTGAAGGCTTCCTTCATGAGATGGAACCCATTCTTGGCACTGCTTGGCTGACCAAGAACCAAGAACGTTAGACTAGATAGCCCAGAGACCTAGGGTAAAAGCAAATGTTAGCAATAAAATGACTCCTAATGACTTTCTGCCACACCTAATCAGTACCTTGATGGACATTCATCACAGTAGCTTCCTCCTGCAGCAGAAAAGATCAAGCACAGAAACACCAAATCAGACTTTATGCAGATTGTGAAAGTGTTGGAACTCTCAGATCTAAGCTTCATGTGTCCATCAAATTCCTTTCTTGGGGCTCAGGGAACCATTCAGAAAAGGAGGTTTAACAAGCCACATAAGATGAAGAACACCAAGAACACTAGACCTAAATCATCAGAGCAAAGCACATATGAAATCAAAGAGACTAAGGGAGAATGTATAGGACTGGCACAAGTCTGCACCTGGTCCTCTGTGTATTTACTATGACTTACTGTTTAGTGTTTTTATGGGAATCCTGAGTGGGATTAATGTGTGGGTCTCTGTTTTTGTGCCTTTTCTTTTGTGCAATTTTCCTATTGTTTGGTTGCTTTATTAATCCTATGTGTTAGTTCTTGTTTTATCATATGCCTTGCCTTGCCTTACCTTGCCTTGCATTGCACTGTCTTTTGTTGTACTGTACTGTATTGTACTATATTATTACCCTTTAAAAACCTTTTTATTGTTTAATGAGAAACAGAAAGTGGGTGGATTCAAATGGAGGAGATGTAAGGAATAAGTGAAGAAGTAGATGGAGGGAAAACTGTAATCAAAATATATGAGATAAAATTTATTTTCAATAAAGAGGAGGAATTATTCCACTAAATATGTAGGCCATGATCACTTTGAAACTATAGAAAAGTCCAATAATAATAGAGTCTTAAAATCACTAATCATTTGGCAAATGCAGGAGAAAACATAACAGAAACCAACATCTACCCACTGACCTGAAATATCAAACTAATGTATATAATGACAAATTTGAGGGGTGTGGAGATACTGGGATTGTCACCTACAGATCATATGACCATAGACATGATGAAGGTCTGTTCTTGAAGGTGTTGTGTGAAGGAGCCTACTGTGCAGCAATTTCTTTGGTTGCAAGAAGTAATTATCAGTGCTGTGTGCTGAGACACTAGCCTTGAGCCACATCATCAAGGTGCAACAGGGCCGGGATGTTTTGATGCTAGAGTTTGAATGTCAGAAACTTGGGTGAGATTACCTCAGAGTCAATGGGACTTCATCAAATGTCAAGCAATTGTTGACTCTTTGTTGACTAGAAACCCAGGACTCAGGATACAAGGTAGGCATCCCAGAATGACAAATAGAATACAAATAGAATGCATAAGTTAGTTTCTAATAATGTCCTTGCATTATTGTCTCAGTTTTGCAACAGGTTCATAAACAAAATTTATAAGTAGCAAAGGAAGCTGAGAGGAAAAATGCAGATGGACCCATCCTACCAACATACAAAACACTTCTGCAAAATAAATATATATATTAATTTTTAATTATTACAATTTATCATTCTGTATCCAAGCTGTAGCCCCCTCCTTTGTCCCCTCCCAATCCCTCCCTTCCTTCTGCTTCTCCTCCCAATCCCCTACCCCAGTCCACTAATAAGGGAAGTCCTCTTCGACTTCCATCTGACCCTAGCCTATCAGGTCTCATCAGGACTGGCTGCATTGTCTTCCTCTGTGGCCTAGTACAGCAGCACTTGCCCACTCAGGGGGAGGTGATTAAAGAGCCAGACACTGAGTTCATGTCAGACACAGTCCTTCCTCCCCTTACTAGAGAACCCACTTGGACACAGAGATGCCATGGGCATCTGAGTAAGGGGTCTAGGTTATCTCCATGCATGGTCCTTGGTTTGAGTATCAGTCTCTTCAAAGACCCCTGTGCCCAGATTTTGGTTTTGTTGTTCTCCTGATGGAGTTCCTGTCCCCTCCAAGTCTTTTTATATCTTCCTTCTTTCATAAGATTCCCTGCACTCTGCCCAGTTTGGCTATAAGTCTCAACATCTGCTTTGATACCCTGCTGAGTAGAGTCTTTCATAGGCCCTCCTTTCTTCTTACCTGTTTTCTCCCCTTTCCAATGTCTATCCCATTTGCTTTCTGAGGGAGGATTGAGCAACTTCCCTAGGGTCCTTCTTATTGTTTAGCTTCTTTATGAGTATAGATTTTAGTATGTTTATCCTATATTATATAAGAAATGCTCAACACTCTTAGTCATCAGGGACATGCAAATCAAAACAACCCTGATATTTCAACTTTTACACATCAGAATCCCTAGGATAAAAACCAAGTGACAACACATGCAGGACAGGATGTGAAGAAAAGGCAACCACTCCTCCCTTGCTGGTGGGAATGTAAACTTATACAACCACTTTGGAAATGAAACTGACAGCTTCTCAGAAAATTAAGAACAGTTTTAGCTTAAGATCCAGCTATACCTCTCCCAGGCATATATCCTTAAGTGTACAACAACAGCGTTTGTTCACCCATGCTCATAACAGCTTTATTCATAATAGCCAGAATCTGGAAACAACCCAGATGCCCCTCAAAGGAGGAATGGATACAGAAATTATAGTACATTTACATAATGGAATCCTACTCACCTATTTAAAAACAAGAAAAGCATGAAATTTGCTGGCAAATGGTGGGAACTAGAAAAGATCATCTTGAGTGAGGTAAACCAGAAGCAGAAAGACATGCATGGTATATGCTCACTTATAAGTGGATATTAGTCAAAATAAATATTTTAAATACTCAGTCAAGACTATGATCTTTAGCCAGTTGTGGTGGTGCAAGGCTATAATCCTAGCACTCAGGGAGGCAGAGGCAGTTGGATCTCTGTGAGTGGATTTGGAGGCCAGTTTGGTCTACAAGCAAGTCCAGAATAATCAAGACTACACAGAGAAACCCTGACTCAAAAAAAAGGCATTATTAATTATGTTAGAAGTTGTAAAAATATACATTCTAAAGAGAGCAAATTATAACAAAATGAATACTCATAAATATGACTGAAGTGCTATTAAATCCTTGAGACACAAAGTAACACCAGAAGTAGGGTAAAATATCACCATTAGAAAACAAATCTCACATCTAGAATTTTTAAATGTTTTAAAATTCCAAATTTTTAATTTATTATTATTATTATTACTAATTACACTTTATTCATTTTGTATCCCCCCATAAGCCCCTCCCTCCTCCCCCTCCCGATCTCACCCTA
>REGO01001192.1:100257-121441 GCA_010120015.1 Rhombomys opimus
AAATCGGCTAGAAAAAAAAGTGGGGAATACCCTAGAACTCATTGGTACAGGAGAAAACTTCCTGAACAGAACACCAACAGCACAGGCTCTAAGAGCAACAATCAATAAATGGGACCTCCTGAAACTGAAAAGCTTCTGTAAAGCAAAGGATACTGTCATCAAAACAAATTTTTAAAATTTATATAAGTAATATGATTTTATTGATAAGCCAAAAAGAAAAAGTATTTAAATCTTCAAAAGCCATTAAAGTAAATTCCTAAGACAATAATCAATAGTAGCTCTATGATCAATTTTAGTTTGTTTTCAATTTATGCTTTAAATTTCTCACATATGTGAAATATTTCAAGAATTAGTAATCCACTTTATGCCATTTGACTTGCTCACTTCCTTTTTTATAGACTTTGCCTGTGAATCAGAAAGGTCAATTACAAAAAGACAAAATTAGAACAAGACATTCCATATTGATTTCACATAAAACAGAAACTACTGTGGAAGGCTTCTGTCCTGTTCCTTGTCTTCTTCTACTTCCAATGTCTATCCTATTGCCCTTTGAATGAGGATTAAGAATCTTCCCTAAGGTCCTCCTTGCTGTTCAGCTTCTTTATCACTATATATTTTAGTATGCTTATCCTATATTATAGGCTAATATCCACTTATAAGTGAGGATGCAGCCAGCCTTGATGAGATCAGCGTGCGAGGTCCTACCCCATCAGGGGACTAGGGAAAGGCCTTAGGGGGAGAAAAGTAGGGTGGGTGGGAATGGGAGGAGACAAGGGAGGGATACAAAGTAAAATAAATACATATATAAATAAAATTTACAAAAAGAAAAAAAAACCGCAAACTACTTCATTTCTACAGTTTAATCTTTAAGTTAAATAAACAAAATAACAAATTCCTACCACAGTTTGCAAAAACCAAACACATGCACTTACTACTTCTATTTTTTTAAAGGACTCAGAGAAAGTATCTTTAAAGTTTCAAATGGAGTATTTTTATATTGAAAATAAATAATTTAAACACACTTTCATGTTAGTTATGGATCAATAATAGTTGGTATAAAATATAACAAATTTTGAGGTTTCTTCTCTTTATGTAATGTATAGATATGTTTACATATGAAAGGCTTTGGTTTGCAGAAGTATTTGCTGCTCTCTGATTTATTTTGAGAGCTTTTTTGATTCTTCTATATTTTACTGTTCATAAAACTTCAGGGCTGAGGCTATCTTTTCCAACCATTTATTGTTTGGTCCTGTGCCAGCTGTTGATGGACTATGTTGGTTGCTAAGGTCAAACTCTTACCCATAATGGATAAAAAGATCATTCCAAGCCCAATCTTACCGTTTACAATAAGTTTGAGATCCATAGTTCTAAACACTGTATATGTGAGTAGCACTTCTTCATATAGGCCCCAAAAAGACAATGATGCCCAGAATACCAACAAATGATAAAATAGAAAAGCAGACAGTTATTGCAAAGGTGATCTTGCAAACACAGGGACTTGAAAATTGACTATATCGAGTCCACATTTAAAATCTTACAGGATGTATTATCTATGCCACTCATTCTTAACAGTGGAACAGCAATGCCCTATAGACACCAACAAGGAATCGGTTCCTACCAGCTGTCAATGAAACAAAACAAACAGGCAAAACCATGATATCAGCAACAATCCACAACCCTCATCTTAAAGGCAGAGAGAGAGAAATTATTCTGGAACAGTTGTGAGTGATGATGACTTGGAAACATAGTTTGGTCACCCAAAATTCTGTGTTCCAATTTCATTTCATGAAATTTTATGGTTTTACAGAGCAAAGAAAGTCATAAATCAAAGCACGTTTAAAACCATTGCTGTGTACATCAGAGAGGCAGTTATAGTAAGATGGGGCAAGTTTTCTATACATCTAAGTTGTTGTCTGACGACATTTGTAGCCTTTGGGTTGATGGAAGCCAGTCAATCTGCTAATTTAGCAGTCGCCAAAGGCTTTTTATCTTACCCACAGGATACTAATAGTAAAGGTAAGCAGAGAAATGAGCAAGTAATGGCTGATTCAGGAGCGAAAGGTATCCGAAGACAAGGTATTTAATTAGACAAGGTATTTATTTATTGGTATGCAGTATTACAATGTTTCCATAGGACTGAAGTCCTAACTTGTCAGTCTCTTCAAACACAGCTTCCTTCAAGTGGTTTTAGTTTACAAGGGCACAACACTTTTTTCAATCGCTAATAATGATCATAACTTCTAGAAGAGAAACCACAGTGAAGCTGGAGAATTTGACTTAAATTTCAACTGTCTTAACTGTGGCTCTAGTGACCTTGAAAAAGATAATTACATCTCAGGACCTGCTTCTCATACATCCATTTAATGTGGAGATTTGATTTAGAACTGTTACTGTTCTTCCTAGATCTAATTATATTTAACTGCCACACACACACACACACACACACACACACACACACACACACAGTGTAAATTAATGCAATGAGCATATGTGGGAAATGGAAATAGCTAATAGTGTTTGACTAATAAACATATTTTATAGTTTTTTTGTAGTGACAGTCCTCAAACATCTATTTAGACAGTAAGAATCATCCTTTATACTATAGCATTATATAAATATACAATCTTTCTATATGTCTGTCTTCTCTCTATCCATCACTGTCAGCTGTCAATCAATATCATATATCTAATATAACATATTAGGAAGCAATAAGTTCACAAACTAACACTCAGCCTCACTACTTATGAAAAATCTGGATAGGTTCAATAATAGTTTGCCTTAAAAATAAAGGTACTCTTGGCATTTGGTTGCATCCAGCTAAGGTGATTTCATTACCCAGTAGTTTGAGGCAGGTTAATTTTGAAGAACTTGCTCTTCTGGACCAACATTTCAGCTCTCTCTTGCTCTCTCCCTTTCTAAGTTTTATCATCATCATCATCATCATCATCATCATAATCATCATCATCATCATTATTATTATTGGTTTTTTTTGAGGCAGGGTTACTCTGTGTAGCCTTGGCTATCCTGGACTTGCTTTGCAGAGCAGGCTGGCCTCAAACTCACAGGGAACAGCCTGTGTGCTATTCTGAGTGCTGCAATTACAGGAATGCACCAATGTGCCCTGTGTTTCAGCTTATTTTTATACATATGTATTTATCCTTCTCAGTCTCCAGCAACCAATATATATAGGCAAACACACACACTCACTCCCACATAGAAATAGGTAGAGAGAGGGTCACATAATGCTTATTAACCCTATGTGTATAGATTTTAGACTTGGTCTTCAGTTTCATCACCAGTAAATTGGCTTATTACTCAGACATCACCCATAATCATTTTCCATCCACTTCTCCATCTCTCTACCAAACCCCACCATTTTTTAAAATTCATTTGAGAGTTTACTGTAAAACATTTGTGCACCAGATAAGGTTTTTTATATATAAATATTATTTTTATTTTTATTTTATTTTATTTTATAAAAATAAAAAATATTTTCATTTTTTTAATTAGAGTTTATTCACTTTGTATCCCAGCTGTAGTCCCTTCCCACATTCCGTCCCAATTCCACCCTCCCTCTCTCTTCTCCTCCCATCCCCCTCTCCAAGTCCAGTAATAGGGGAGGTCTTCCTCCCCTTCCATCTGATCCTAGTCTATCAGGTCCATCAGGACTAGCTGCATTATCTTCCTTTGTGGCATAGTAAGGCTTCTCCCCACTCAGGGGGATGTGATCAAAGAGCCAGCCACTGATAAGGTTTAATTACTGAGTCTTCAGGTGAGCAAGTTAATTCAGGATAACTCCAGGCCACAGTTGTTGGGCAGTAATGGTAATAAGTCTGACAAAGTATAGGTTGTTAGAGGTCAAGAATGTCGACAAAGAGGTGGCTTCCAGTTCAAATAATTATCTATGAATAAGTACTAATAAAATTAATTATCCAATGGCTATTTTCAAAAAATATAGAAGAATTAAAATTCAATAAAAACGTGGTGGTCAAATGTTTAAGAAAATCCATGCAAATTATTTCTTTTAGAAAAGTCTGTAAATATTTAGTGATTATGATTGGCTAAAAATAATGAATCATAAAAATATATTTTGTTAGCAATTAAATCCTGTGCAGAAATGTATTTCCAGCCATTACAACAATCAAATTGTTTGGGATAATGTCATTTACCATCTTCCCATGAAAGCCTTAGAAAGAGTAAGCAAATGGATATTTTCAACTCAGTCTGCCGTCTGGTGCTGTAACCTAGAGTGACTTGACTCCATTTCTTTGTGGACATTCTGTTAAGAGGTAAGAGACCTTCTAAGAAATGAATGGAGTGAGTAGTGTACATGCCTGTTGATAATCCAAGCTCATGAGAGGCTGAGGCCAGAGGTTAAGTTCAAGTAACAGCCCCAGCCATAGACTTAGTTTGAGATCAGCCTGAGCTATATAAGTGACCATTTGGAAACAGGACAAAAGTGAGAGTCAAATAAAGAAAACTAGAAAGAGATATATATAGAGAGAGAAAGAAGAAAGACAAAGAAAAGAGTGAGAAAGAAAAAAACTTACTGTGAAAGGTTAGGCAAAAAGTTCAGCAAGACTTGAATTGAAAATATCTGGCTCCCATACTGCCATCTCTAAGGAGTGATTCACCTCAGAATTTCCTATTTAATGACAAACGGACTCTATGCCTTACTCATGTTCCACAAGCCAGATTCACCACAGTAACATAATGGGTTCGGAGTATAATATGGTGAAATTATTCACTTCGTAGGGAATCCTACTATTTGCCATCATTGTAATGTAATTAATATAAGAATATATTAGTGAGAATGTCTTAGTTCAGTGTGTCATTCTGAAATTGAACGGCGTGTTACTATCACGATATCTACTTTGTCCTTCCACATGTGAAGGGGTCAGAACACCAGGATTAAGAACTCAACATATCTGCTCTACACAAAATTTGAGAGGATTTGAAGAGAGACTTCTTTCACATAGAAACAAAGACCTGAACAGACCTTTATCTGGCTTCAGAGTTTGTGCCTTAACACTGAAAGGCAGTCTTGACAGTTTCTGCTTAACTTTAGATCCCTGGAATGCAGTGTCTGCTCTCATTAGCACCTGTAGATCTTAGTCCAGGTAAGGTCACTTTTGACAAGCCTTCTCTCTCTTCTGTTTGCCTTGTTCATTGTTCTTTCAGTGGAGGATAATAGATGATCTACTCACTGTTATTTCTTCTTCTATACAACTGGATATTTTAAATTTTGGGAAGAGCACTGTGCCATTCCTTTCATGGACACCTATTTCTACATCAGCTATTATATTTTAGCTAGAGGCACATTTTCTGTTTGGATTATTTGCTGAATCATTGGCAAAGCTTAATATCCAGACAAAATTGTCAACTGCTTTCCATTAGGCTCCTGAATATTTGAGCAGGTTAACTAGTGAGTCCTTGAAGAGGAAGTAAATCATGTGAAATGCCAGAGTCTTCTCAATCGCTATCTTTTATTTATGTACATCAGTGTCCCTCAGATTAGATTTGGGTTGTCACTGAGCAGGAATAATAAGCCACTGGTTTCTGTGTTGCAACACCCTGTCACGGGTGGCTCATGTAAGAGTCCATTAATTCTGCTACACAGAACATAGAGAAATTGCTACTTAAAATCTCATCTATAGTGGAAATGTCACTTTACCATTGGGCCTCAGCTGCTGTTTATCCCTAATAGCCCTTTCTAACTTCTGTACATGGAAAAGACATAACTGTCAAGGAAAGGAAGGGCACGATTCTACCATCAGCAAGTATTACAGTACTTGCTTCCTTGATTTTCAGATAACTGTTAGGATCTTTATCTAATTATAACATGGATTGTAGAGACTGAAATGCAATGTCTCTACAGAGACACTTGATTAAAAGAATCAACTGTCAAAAACAAGCAAACAAACAAAAACATTGTACCTCAGCATGCCTAGTCAGTTAGATGGGTCACATGATGCACGCCCCGTGCTCATTCCCGGAAACTATAGCATTTGCAATTCACATATTTTGTAGCTTTAATTGAGTTAACAACAAAAAAAGGTAAAATCAACTTGTTATTCAAAAAGGTATTAATTCTAAAGGCAATGTGAAACTCTTATTAGTTACACATAACTTGAAGAGAGAGAAACAGCAACCAAGTAATAAATAGTAACTACCATGGGAAAAATAGACACTTGCCACCCTAGTCACAGACATGCACAAACACACACAAACACAAACACAGAAAGAAACTGGGCATACCACCCAAAATTTGACACCATGATCTCAACCTTTACAACCATTGAAGAATGTGCTTATTTTAGACACACGATTAGAATCAAGGTGTTTGAGTGTTCCCAGGACTATAACAGGACATGTTGAAAATATTATTAGAAATATATTTAAACACAGATACTGAGTTTATAAGGTTCAATATTTTATTTCTCTTAAATATCTGACTATAACCCTTTAAAAGGATATTATCAAATAACATATTAACATAGACCTATTAGAATTATGTCTAACTTTTCAATGGAGATTCTAAAAGCCAAAAGGGCTTGGGCAGATGTTTTGCAGTCTCTACTAGAACAGAGATATGAGCCCCAACTAATATACCTAGAAAAATTTAAATGAGAATAGATGGGTAAAACAAGTTAGTTCATGACAAAACCTAATTTAAACAATATAGAACCACAGCAACAGCCCTACAGAAAATACTAAAAGAAAAATTTTAACCAAAAGATATTGCCTATACCCAAGAAAACACAGGAAATGAATGACTCTACACTAGCAAAAGCAAAAAAAAAAAAAAAGGGAAATACACACACACAAATATTACTACTGCCACCACCAATATAATAAAAATTAACACTTGTTAGTCATGAATGTCTCTCAATCTTAATGGACTCAGTTCCCCAATAAAAAGACAGGATAACAGAGTGTATGTAAAAACAGGATACATCATACCACTGCATACAAGAAACACCTCTGCCTCAAGGAGAGACATTTCCTCAGAATAACAGACTGGAAAAGGTGTTTTTCCATCCAACAGGACCCAAGGAACAAGCTGAAGTAGCCATTCTAATATCTAATAAAATGGACTTTCAATGAAAATTAACACAAAGAAATGGAAAAGGATACTTCATACCCATCATAGAGAAAGTCCAAGATGACATCTCAAATCTGAGTATCTA
The DNA here is from genome assembly GCA_010120015.1 of Rhombomys opimus. Taxonomy (NCBI): domain Eukaryota; kingdom Metazoa; phylum Chordata; class Mammalia; order Rodentia; family Muridae; genus Rhombomys; species Rhombomys opimus. Next base: position 107,448 of record REGO01001192.1, read on the forward strand.
TGCCCCAAAGGCCAGGACTCCAATATTCATAAAGGAAACATTACTAAAGCTTAAATTACATATCCAACCTTACATATTAATGCTGGGGGATTTCAACACTCCACTTTCACCAATGGACAGGTCATCAAGACAGATACTAAACAAAAAAATTAATGAAATTAACAGACATTATGAACAAACGGATCTAACATATATTGACAGAAGATTTCACCCAAACACAAAAAATTATACTTGCTTCTCAATACCTCACAGAACCTCTCAAAATTTGACCATATTGATAATGGTCAAAACAAGCCAACACATTCAAGGCTCTTCCTTATTTTCCTTTCTATTAGGTTTAGTCTGTATGGATTTATGTTCAGGCCTTTGAGCCTTGTTTTGTGCAAGGTATTAACGCAGACCTAGAAAGATACACAGGGTGTATACTCATTTATAAGTAGATAGTATCCATAAATTACATAATAGCTACACTAGACTCCACACACCCAAAGCTCAGAAACAAGGAGTTCCCAAGGGCAGAGCTTGAATCTCACTCAGAAGGGGAAATAAAATAGATATCTGAAGTAGATGGAAGGAGGAAACAGGACCGAGAGAGGTTGATGAGGGAAAATGGTGGGTCAGGGATGGTAAAGAGAGAAAAACAGAGTTTGGTTGGGCTGCATCTCTGGGATAAGCTGTATATACCGGGGACAGAGTAGTCACGTAGGAGTATATGGGGATGACCCTAGCTGAGACTCCTAGTAAAGGTGTACATGAAACCCAAACTGACCACCTCCTGTAGCCAGGCAGGACTCCCAGTCAAGGGATGGGAAGATATGGGAGGTTATCTACAAATAAGGGGTGTGATTTGTACTCTGTATTTGTTTGTTGTGCTAAGACTCCAACTCAGGAACTCACATAGGTGCCTCTCCCGGACCCAAAATCATTCACTAAAAGGAGAGAAACCCTACTACCTAGACAGGACACACTCTCTGGTTATCAAACATTGGCCGTGCTCAGTAGCTAACTAGTGCTGAGTTTTGGATATTTTCTTTCAAATGACAACATAAAATAAACAACCTATAAAATATTTCATGACCTATGATGAAAATACAGAACACAGGATAAATTAACTGCTTAGATGACAGCTAAAAGGATGTTACCACTGCCATCTCTTCTCCAGAATCAGCCAGGAGAAGGTCATACACTCAGGAATCCAACTTCATTTTCCATTTGACATAAAGGATTTCCTTCAGTCTTGGCTTCTTTGCTAATTAATTTAGTCCAACTGTCTTAAAATGTTCTCATGACTAAATCTGGGTCCTTAAGTTTCTATATTTGTGTACTCCCCTTCTCTACTTCTGAGTTGAGTAAGTAGGCCTGTCCTCTTCTATGCATACTTTTAATGCTCAGGTGCCCCAAAAATGCTCTCATGAATTTCACACATTACATCCTATGTGTAACTGTTAATAATGCCATTTTGACAGGATCTAGAATTATTGACAGTGAAGGATTTCATAGATTGGATTAGCATATGGATGGGAATGAGCTGAGCATTCTCAATCATGTTAAGTGAAGTAGGAAGTACCCACCCAGAATGTGAGTGGCACTAAGTAGTAGAAACGAGGAAGTCTCAAGAAAAGCTATTATTTTTTGCCTGTTTGGTTTTGCTTGCCTGTCTGTCACCAGCGGCTATTTCTGCTGCTATAGTTGCTGACAATCACAACCCCACTACACTATACTTAAACTGGTATGTGCTGAAGATCAGGTGCCCTCTAGACCGTTGGCACCAGATTAGAGTTGTCAAGGAATCCTGAATTGTAAATTGAGTGACGACCAGATTTTCAGGCTCTCTAGATACAGGATAGATAACTCAATCATATTGAAGATTATTGAACATACTGAGAGTGTCTCATGTAAGCCAATCTAATAAATTCTAATTTGCTATAAATTCATTCTATGAGATCTGTTTTTCTAGAGGAGAGATTCTCAGCCTATGGATTGTAGCTCCTTTGGGAGTGACATACCAGATATTTATATTGTAATTCATAACAATAGCAAAATGACAGTTATGAAGTAGGAACAAAATAATTTTATGGTTTGGGAGCTATATTAAATGGTTGAGGAACATTAGGAAGGTTGAGAATCACTGCTCAAGAGAAACCTGACTAACATACTATGTCAATAACCACCTGTTCCAAATTATCCACTAGAGTGATACAGTCTAATATTTTCATTAGAACAAGCGAAACAAGGACTGTTTGTATACATCTGAGGTTTTTCCAGTCACCCAGCAAACTTAATTTATGGGGAGTAAAGTATGTGATAATGCACAATTATTACTCAGCCATTTTTACCTCATGTGTCCATTTTACACTGGTAAACAGCATCAGTAGTGATCACACTCAAAAAGCTAAAATACAGAACCAGCATTTTACACATTCTACCTATTACACATCACTCTGTCTTATTTCGAAGTAACTTAAAAAGATTTGCACTTCAGTTTACCTCTCTAATTCCCTTTACATTTATCATTCCACACTATTATCCTATTCTGGCGCAAACCATTTTATCTCCTCAACATAGTGCAGCAAAAGCAGCTTAAGATAAAATTGTCCACCCATTCCTGTGCATCTACTATCTTTTCCAACAGCATTTGAGTGCCCATTTACTTTTTTTTTTAAATCAGTAAATTTGATGAAACATTTTAGCTATGTTCAGAGTCTTCAACTGATACCCTGGAGTCTTATTAAAACATTTGTGTCCAGAATGGAGTGAACTGTGTCTTTTGCTACCTGAATGTCTCTTAGATCTGCATTTTCTACCAGATGATTTCTTGCCATACCTCACCAGCACAATGCTTCTCAGCCACATCTCAAGTCAATATCACCTTTGAAAAGAGGCCACTCAGTCTATGGCATTTTCTGCCATGTGACCTCATGGCACTTGTGTTTTGGTCACATGTCCCCATAAATGTTCTTTATTACACATGCAGGTTCCATTTAGTACAGTTATGTCCCACATCACAACATGCTATTTATTTATTTACCTTGAGAACATGTCTCAACATGTAACTCTTGCTGGGCTGGAGCTTATAGAAACCTGTCTCTGCCACATGACACAGTTTTCAATAAGTTCTATAAATAAGGCAAAAGTTTTCTTTGTGATATATTGCTTTCTTAGTGTCTGATGAGATTTATTATTTACTCAGGAATTATTCTTAATTAATGTATTCCATGATAATACTTGCAAATAAAGAAATAATGTTCATATCCCTCAGTGTCCAGCTCTGGTGCCAGCTTGTGCATCATGCTTTGAAGACCACGTAAGTCTTCATTTTGTGCAAAATTAACCACTCCATGCTATACATACCTATTAGTATTAGTTAACATTTATTGTTAGTGGAGAAGAGATAGGCTATCATTATTAACTGGAATTAAAGTAAGAAATAGTTTCATCCATGCTTTAATGGTATTTATTTTGTTATATTCTTCATTTTTTTCTTTGTGACTCATTCTTTTCTTTCCTCCTGCTATCACTACCATATCTAAAACTCATATGTATATTTTATGATTGTGAGATATGTATACCTACTTATACACAATATTTTACATTCGCAGACATGTATCAAGTGGAAGGAAATAAAGATTTATGAAAGATATTCTGCAGAAGAAAAAGGTATTAGATTCAGACTGTTTTCTTTTGAGGTGGATGAGAATAGAGTCAGGACAAGGTGTAGATCTGGCCAGAAGTTAAGAGTTAATCAAATAGAAATAGAAGCATCTTTAACTCATTACTTCATAACTTCACTGTTTTTCCTTACATGAACTCAGTGCTGCTTTTCATACTCAGTAACTCTCAAAGAACTTCTTAAGTAGCTTGTTCTTTTCCACAATGTTCTTACAATTAGTCCAAAAACATACAGCATTTTAAAAATATCTGGTAAATACCTGAATGAATTTTATTAGGAATGAATTTATTTGTGTACTTACTGATACTGTTATTATTCCAATATAATTTTCAGAGCTTCATAATCTCCCTCTAGGATGCAGAGGAAAAAGGAAAAACAACTGAAAAGGTTAAAATACTCTCAGCAGGTTGATCCTCTGTAGACACTCCTGACAATATTCTACATCCAACTGTGCAGAATAAAAATGCAATTGATTTTCATATAATGCATCAGAAGGAATAGCAATACAAAACAAAGAAAAATTAAAAAAACAATTAATTCTATTTTTGTAAAATAAAGTACAATAGATATTTTGAAAGGGTAGTTAAATCCTACAAAGAAATGCTCTCCATATGTCTTGGTTAGAACAACTGACATGATGACACTCCATGTTATCACTTAGGATAGCATGGCCAGTTTTTTTTTCATTAATTGTGTTCTCACACAATGTCTGATATTTTTAGTGGCTAGGATCACAAAGGCATAATAACATACAATTCAAATTCCCAAACAGAACACTTTAAATTCAAATCAAACTCTAATAGGCTGGAATTTGAGCTTTGTAAACAGACAAAAGCAGCTGTTATATGTATCAAAAACTATAAAGTGTATAGGGTTTTTTTTTTATGAGTAAAGACAAAGTGAAGTTATCCTTTTGGAAATACAGAATCTCTAATGCTAATCTTAACACGAAGCAGGCTGAGGCAGGGTTCCTGGTCTACAAAATACAAAGAAAGAACCAGTAGAAAGAGGACAAAGAGGAGGAGGAAGAAGAGAAAGAGGAATATTAGTGTCCAGACCCCATAAATCATATACATTCAAGATGAAAAGGCATTTTATAAGCTTTAAAATATAACCTGCTCTACCCTCCAACACACAGCCTCAGCAGCCCATGGAGGAAGTGCATCTTTGGTGATAAAGAAGCATGACCATGCACATATATGTAAGACAAGCCATGCAAGCCCTTTGTTATGGCAACTCCCTCAGAGTTGAGTGTGGAACAGACAAGCAACAAAGAGTAATTCTACTCCCAGTAGACAACACAATGACACCCATGGAAACTATGAGAGACTAAGTAAGTAGAAAGAATAACCCTGAGGAGTAAAATACACTTCAGAGTCATCTTCAGCTCAAACCAAATTTTAATAAGATTTCATAGACGGTAGAATTTCTCTGAATCACTTAAGAAAAGAATTATAAGGTAGTTGAAACTTTCTAATCACCACAATCACAAAAGCAAGTTTTCTCAAGGTGAAGCTGACCAGGCAAAGATTGATCTGACTCTAAAACATGAATCAGCTATTGTTCTCCATGGTGATAATAGGATATAAATTCTTTCTTTTTCTTTCTTTCTACTTTCTTTCTATTTTTCTACCTTTCTTTCATTTTTCTTTTTTTGAGAATGCCACATATGAGTACTATATTTATAATTGTTACTTTCCCCTTCAGCTCTTCCTATGTACCCTTTAATTCCATCTAAAATTCCATGACCTCTTCTATAATTATTCTCTCTTTCTCTCCCTCTCTTGTTCACTTAGTGTTTCTCATATGTGCATATGTTTGTTCTGGGGTTGGATAACCTATCAGAGAGAATGTTCCTGTAGAAAACGAATTTTCCTTCTAGCAGCCATTTATTACCTGTTGCCCTTTGTCTAGGTGAAGCCTTGTGAAATTTTCCTCATTCATGATGCCATGTCAATTGTTGTTGTCATTATACAGGTCTTTTTTTATTAAATTTTTGTTTTTTATATTAATTACAGTTTATTCTCTTTGTTTCCCCCTCCTAATATGACCCTCCCTCCCTCATCTTCTTTTATGCCCCTCTCCAGATCCACTGATAGGGGAGGTCCTCCTGCCACTCCATCTGACCCTAGCTTAACAGATCTCATCAGGACTGGATACATTTTCATCCTCTGTGACCTGACAAGCCTGCTCCCCCCTCAGGAGGGGTCAAAAAGCCAGTAACTGAGTTCATGTCAGAGAAAGCACCTGTTGTTCTTGCTAGAGAACCAACTTGGATACTGAGCTGCCATGGGCTACATGTGAGCAGGGGTTCTAGGTTATCTCCATCAATGGTCTTTTGTTGGAGTATCAGTCTCAGAAAAGTACCTTGTGCCCAGATATTTTGGTTCTGTTGCTCTCCTTGTGGAGCTCCTGTCCTCTACAGGTCTTATTATCTCTCCCTTCTTTCATAAGATTCCCTGCACTCTGCCCAAAGTTGAGTTATGAGTCTCAGCATCTGTTTAGATACACTGCTGGTACAGTCATTCAGAGGTCCTCTGTGGTAGGCTCCTGTCCTGTTTCCTCTTTTCTCCTTCTTCCATTTGTCCATCCTGTTTGCACTTCTTAGTGAGGATTGGTCATCTTACCCAGGGTCTTTCTTCTTGCTTAGCTTCTTTAGGTGTACAGATTTTAGTACATTTATCCTATATTATAGATCTAATATCCAATTATAAGTGAGTTTGTACCGTGGGTGTCTTTCTGCTTCTGGGATACCACACACAGGGTGATCTTTTCTAGATCCCACCATTTGCCTGCAAATTTCATGATTTCCTTGCCTTTAATTACTGAGTAGTATTCCATTGTGTAAATGTACCACATTTTTTTTATTCATTCCTCTGTTGAGGGACATCTGGGTTGTTTCCAGGTTCTGGCTATTACAAATAAAGCTGTTACAAACATGGTTGAACAAATGTCCTTCTGTAAAGCAAAGGACACTCTAGTCAGTACAAAACGACAGACTACAGATTCTACAGAAAAGCTCTTCACCAACCCTATATCTGACAGAGAGCTAATATCCAGAATATATAAAGAGCTCAAGAAGATAAAAAGCAACAAATCAAAAAATCCAAATAAAAAAAATGGGTTAAGAGCTATATAGAGACTTATCTGTGGAAGAATAGAGAATGGCAGAGAAACACTTAAAGAAATGCTCAACATCCTTAGTCATCAGGGAGATGCAAATCAAAACAGCCCTGAGATTTCACCTTACACCCATCAGAATGGCTAAGATCAAAAACTCAAGTGACAACACATGCTGGAAAGGATGTGGAGAAAGGGGAATCCTCCTCCATTGCTAGTGGGAATATAAACTTGTACAACCACTTTGAAAATCAATCTGGTGCTTTCTCAGACAATTAGGAATAGTGCTTCCTCAAGATCCAGCTATACCACTCCTAGAAATTGATCCAAAATGCTCAAGTATGCAGGTCTTTTTAAGGCAACATATTGTGGAGATTCCCTGGATGAAGCTTCCTTCTCATAACAAGTGTTCAGGTCCACCAGGTAGCAAAATGTTGACTGAATTCAGTATTCATGATATTATTTAGGGTACACAATTCGTTGAACCCATAGAAGGATGTGGGAGGTCTTTAATTAGGGAGGTTAGTCATGGTGCAGGGAAGAGTAAGGAATGGTGGTGGAACTTTGCACACCTGACACGCCTGAGTGTCATGTCTAGAGGTGGGTATGCTGTGTGTAGCTGTACCTTTTCTCAAAGGCTGATATGACAATGAAGGCTGAGTACCAGAAATTACAAATCTCCAAACTGTAAAAAATCTGGATCTGATGGTCATCAGCTGGCCAAATAACCAAGATCTGGAAAGCGGGCCAGATATAACAGCTGTTTCCACAAAGCCCCTACCTGTACTCCTGTCTAAACTGAAACACGCATGTCTTAAATAGCACTTGTACAAACACTAGTTACAAATGGTATCTATCATCCTATCATTTTAATTTCGTGTTTTCTAAAATATCAGGAAAACAACTTAGCCTGAATAACCCTTGGAACTGACACTTGCCTCTTAAAATGTTGCTGGTTTCAGGTGAGTTTATATCAACATGGAGCTACAGATTTGTGATAATACAGTTCCACCAGTATTTTTACATTCTACAGTTCCTTCTTAACCAAAAAGTCTGCCTAAAGAATGCATATTCAATGAATATGCTGTTATGATAAAGGTATATTTACTATATAAAAATAGTTAAGTCATCGTTTTGCCAGCTGAGTTAGCTTTTCATCAAATATAATGGCTGGGATTTACACAGTTAAAATAATTTTAATAAGACTTTCAATTTGAAATAAAACCCATAAATATAGCTCTTTAATAATCTTTAATTGTTTTTTTTTTCCAAAAAGAACCCAAAGGCAAGCCCCCTGAACCCCCCCCCCACCCCAGGGGAGGAGCAGTCTTGTTAGGCCACAGAGGAGGACTCTACAGCCAGCCCTGAAGATACCTGATAAAACAGGGTCAAATGAAAGGGGAGGAGGTCCTCCCCTATCAGTGGACTTGGAAAGGGGCAGGGAGGAGACCAGGGAAAGAGTGTGGGGTTGGGGAGGGAATGAGGTAGAGGGATACAGCTGGGACACAGAGTTAACAAAATGTAACTAAAAAGAAAAATAAAATTAAAAAAACCCCTCTTATCCTTAAAACATAAAATTTTAAACCAATACGTTAAACTTGATCTTTACCTTTAAAGTGAAGGTTGGTCCTTTCTGAGTCAGTTTGCTCCCATGTAGAGTCATTTGTGTCTGGTTCAAACTGAGTTGACACCTAAGTTATTTAGAGGTCTGTTTCATACTTTATGGAATAATTTAAGTGAATTACTAGTAAGATCCACTAATAGTAAAAGTAAAATCTCTTAAGTGATAATTTGACAGTGGGAAAATCATCTCTTGTTTAGCAACATTGCCTTTAGATGTTCAGCTCAAATTTGACCTAGATATAAGTGGAACCCACTTCTTGGTCTTTAATGGTATCATGAACAGTATAATAAAGCAGGCTTTGAATTGCCGCTGTTGAGTAAGCAAGGAAAAAAGCTAGATTGTAGACTGATGATACATTATATTACTGATGTTACATTCCAGCTGGCTCTGTTCTTTTTTTTTTTTCTTGCTGTCAGGATCATTGCATGCTAAATGTGTACATTCATAATAGTCAACAAAAATAGTCCAATCCTCAGGTAAGTACTTAGAGTAGCAGTAACCCAGGGTACAGAAGTGGCACAGATGCACACAGATGCCACAAGGTCAAAGCCTGAAACTAACTGCAGTCTGTTATGATCTTCAGCTCTTGGTTAGGTTAATAGCATGCGCCTTGTCTTCTAGAATTCTAGAGACTGAGTCAAGCGGAATGAAAATTCAAGGCCAGCCTAGGCTAATAGCAAAACACTACACAGCAAAGTAATGAAGGCTGGTAAAGTAGAGAGACACTCCTGTCTGCTTCAAAAATAAGTAGATAAGTAGACCTTCTGGGATGGATCCCAGAGCCACCTATTTTTGCTGTGTTATTATCAGATGTTTCCAGTCGTGGAGCTGGAAGGTGTCTTACACCAAACATTGAGAGCACAAACGAGGCAACTCTGTAGACAACTGCAGGATAAAGAGTCATTGTTTTCATCAAAGTAGCCATCTGCTCTCTTAACCTACTCATTGAAGATGCTGTCTACAGCAAGCCAGAGGGGAAAACTAATTATGTGTTGCCTAGATATGTGGCCTAACAGGGTTTTTTAGATCAACTAACAACATATGAAGCTATAATGTGTATTGAGGTTTTACTTCAGTTACACAGAGATGGGCAGTGTTTAATTTATTCTGAAAAGGACTTGCTATGAGAATTAATTTCCAGAAGTTAGTTACTTTGAAACAAGGATTTTAAAAGAAGTAATATTTTAAGTAATAGCTTCTGTTTTGATTTTAAAGCCCACAAATTTTGGTTAAATTTCCCCTTTAAAATACTGATTACTGTCACTGTACCTTAATATTCAAATTTATAGTTTTAAATAAAACTTAATTCAAGAGAATTTCAAGGGTTCCCAAGACCCAAAGATATGATATATATGTATATGATATATATATCAGAAAACTCAGTCCTTCTAATACCTGACAAGGCTATGAAGAGACAATAGTCAAAGTTCTCCCAAGGAAAGTTAGATCTCTTTGTCTCTGTGTTCTTTATTACATAACATCCTATCTCATAGTCGTTCCTACTCATAAACCCTTTTGCCCACACAAGGAGTAATGAACACATTCATTTGCTTCCTAAGATAAAAATGTAACCACATGAGGCTCAAGGGTGGGAAATTTTATGTGGGCACAATATCACATCCCTGGAATTCCAGTGACAGAAAACCTGAGACAGGAAATTCAAAAGTAGAGACTAATCTGGTCTGTGGCAAATATTAATGTGTCTTAAAAAAGTTTCTTTTCTGATGCTGTTTATTTGGTGTCCTGAATGTTTCCTATACTTTGATAGATAGCCTTCTTATATTAAATGCCTTCGATATGCATTTCCTATTTCGCTCTTCCAATTATTCATAAATTTGGTCTTTACATAGTTTCTCAGTTTTACGAGGTGTTTTAGCCTTTGCTGTTTTGTTTGTTTGTTTGTGGTATCCACTTACTCCAACCTGTCTTCAGTGGCTGCAATTCTCTCTTTTATCTCATGTATTCTGTTGGTCAGACTTTGTTAAATGGCTTTGATTTGAGTATATAAACTTTTTATTTCTAGTTTTTTGATTTTTTTCTCCTCAGTTTGGGTTTTCTTGGTAATTCTATTTATAATTTATTGTCTAGAAATGTTTTCTTTTTTAATTTTAATTTATTTAATTAATTACACTTTATTCACTTTGTATCCCCCCATAAGCCCCTCCTTCCTACTCTCCAGGTCCCACCATCCCTCCCCCTTCTTCACACATGCCCCTCCCCAAGCCACTGATAGCTGAGGTCCTCCTCTCCTTCTTTCTGAACTTAGTCTATCAGATCACATCAGGAGTAGCTGCATTGTCATCTTCTGTGGCCTGGTAAGGATGCTCACCTCTCAGAGGGAGGTGATCAAAGACAGGCCAATCAGATATGTCAGAGGCAGTCCCTGTTCCCATTACTATGGAACCCACTTGGACACTAAACTGCCATGGGCTATATCTGTGCAGGGGTTCTAGGTTATCTTCATGCCTGGTACTTGGTTGGAGTATGAGTCTCTGGGAAGACCCCTGTGTTCAAATTTTCTGGTTCTGTTGTTCTCCTTGTGGGGTTCCTGTCCTCTCCAGATCTTACTATTTCCCACTTCTTACATAAGATTCCATGTACTCTGCCCAACAGTTGGCCATAAGTCTCAGCATCTGCTTTGATAGTCTGCATGTCAGAGCCTTTTAGAGGCCCACTGTGGCAGGTTCCTAGATTGTTTCCAGTTTTCTTTTTCTGATGTTCCAGATGGGGACTGAGCGTTTTAGTCAAAGTCCTCTCTCTTGATTAGTTTCTTTAGCTGTACAGATTTTAGTAGGTTTATCCTATGTTATATGTCTATATGAGTGAGTATATACTGTGTGTCTTTCTGCTTCTGGGACAGCTTACACAGGATGATCCTTTCCAGGTCCCACCATTTAACTGCAAATTTCATGATTTCCTGATTTTTCATTGCTGAGTAATACTCCACTGTGTAGATATACCACAATTTGTGCATCCATTCCTCCACTGAGGGGCAACTGGGTTATTTCAGCTTCTAGCTATTACAAATAAAGCTGCTACAAACATGTTTGAGCAAATGTCCTTATTGTGTACTTGAGCCTCTTTTGGATATGTGCCTAGGAGTGGTATGGTTGGATCTTGAGGAAACACTATTCCTAATTGTCTGAGGAAGGGCCAGATTTATTTCCAGAGTGGTTATACAAGTTTACATTCCCACCAGCAGTGGAGGAGGGTTCCCCTTTCTCCACACCCTCTTCGACATGTGTTGTCACCTAAGTTTTTCATCTTGGTCATTCTGATGGGTGTAAGGTGAAATCTCAGGGTCGTTTTGATTTGCATTTCCCTAATGGCTAATGAGGTTGAGCATTGCTTTAAGTGTTTCTCTGACACTTGATATTCTTCTATCAAGAATTATCTGTTTAGGTATGTTTCCCATTTTTTAATTGGACTACTTGGTTTGTTGCTTTTCAGCTTTTTCAGTTCTTTATATATACTGGATATTACCATTCTGTCAGATAAAGGGTTGGTGAAGGTTCTTTCCCAATCTGTAGGCGGTCATTTTTTTTTGGTGATGCTGTCCTTTGCTTTAAAGAAGATTTCCAGTTTCATAAGGTTGTATTTATTCATTGTTGCTCTTAGAGCCTGCGCTGTTGGTGTTCTGGTCAAGAAGTTGTCCCCTGTACCAATGAGCTCTAGGGTCTTCCCCACTTTTTCTAATAACCATTTTAATGTGTCTGGTTTTATGTTGAGGTCTTTGATCCACTTGGACTTTACTTTTGTGCAGGGTGATAAGTATGGATCTATTTGCATTTTTCTACATGGAGACATCCACTTAGACCACCACCATTTGTTGAAGATACTATCTTTTTTCCACTGTATGGTTTCTGCATCTTTTTCAAAGATCAGTTGTCCATAAGTGTGTGGGTATATTTCTGGGTCTTCTGCTCGGTTCCATTGATCCAACATTCTTTTTCTATGCCAGAACCATGCAGTTTTTATAACTGTTGCTCTATAGTACAGCTTAAGAGTAGGAATGGAGATACCTCCAGAAGATCTTCTATTGTAGAGGATTGTTTTAGCAATTCTGGGTTTCTTGATATTCCATATAAAGTTGAGAATTTCTTTCCAGGTCTGTAAAGATTTATGTTGGTAATTTGATTGGAATTGCATTGAATCTGTAGATTGCTTTTGACAAGAGGGCCTTTTTTACTGTGTTAATCCTGCCAATCCATGAATATGGGAGATATTTCCATCTTCTGTAATCTTCTTCTAATTCTTTCTTCAGAGACTTGGAATTTTTTTCATACAAGTCTTTGACTTGCTTGGTTAGGGTTACACCAAGGTACTTTATGTCATTTGTGGCTATTGTTGTTTCCCTAATTTCTTTCTCAGCCCTTTTGTCTTTTGTATAAAGGAGGGCTACCGATTTTTTTGAGTTTATTTTGTATCTGGCCACTTTACTGAAGGTTTTTTTTAGCTGTAGGAGCTCCCTGGTACAGTTTTGGGGGTCATTCAGGTATACTATCATATCATCTGCAAATAGTGATAATTTGACTTCTTCCTTTCCGATTTGTATCTCCTTGAACTCCTTCAATTGTCTTTTTGCTCTATCAAGGACTTTCAAAACTATGTTGAAGAGTTATGGAGAGATTGGGCAGCCCTGTCTTGTCCCTGATATCAGTGGGATTGCTTTAAGTTTCTCTCCGTTCAGTTTGATGTTGGCTGTATATCGCCTTTACTATGTTGAGATAAGTGCCTTGTATCCCTGATCTCTCCAAGACTTTAAACATGAATGGATGTTGGATTTTGTCAAATGCTTTTTCAGCATCTAGGGAGAATATCATGTGGTTTTTTTCTTTCAGTTTGTTAATATGGTGGATCACATTGATGGATTTCCATATATTGTACAACCCCTGCATACCTGAGATGAGGCCTACTTGGTCATAGTGGATGACATTTTTGATGTGTTCTTGTTTTCGGGTTGCTAGTATTTTGTTGAGTATTTTTGTATCAATGTTCATAAGGGAGATTGGCCCGAAATTCTCTTTCTTTGTTGGGTGTTTGTGAGGTTTAGGTACCAAGGTGACTGTGGCTTCATAGAATGAGTTTGGTAATGTTGCTCCTGGTTCTATTTTGTGGAATAGTTTGAAGAGAATTGATGTTAGCTCTTCTTTGAAGGTCTGGTAGAATTCTGCACTGAAACCATCTGGTCCTGGGCTTTTATTTTGGATGGGAGACTTTCGATGTAGGACTATTTAATTGTGTTTCTTAGTCCTGATTCAGCTCTGGTAAGTCGAATCAATCAAGAAAATTGTCCATTTCATTTAGATTTTCAAATTTTGTGGCATATAGACTTTTGAATTAAGTCCTAATGATTGTTTGAATTTCCTCAGTGCCTGTAGTTATGTCCCCCTTTTCATTTCTGATTTTGTTGATATGGATGGTGTCTCTCTTCCTTTTAATTAGCTTGCGTAAGGGTTTGTCAGTCTTGTTGATTTTCTCAAAGAACCAGCTCTTGGTTTCATTGATTCTTTGAATTGTTTTATTTGTTTCTAATTGATTGATTTCAGCCCTGAGTTTGATTATTTCCAGCCATCTACT
>REGO01001192.1:121916-136595 GCA_010120015.1 Rhombomys opimus
AACAATGTTTCTCTTACAAATGTGGGTGCCCTTGTATTTGGGGCATAGATGTTCAGGATTGTGATGTCTTCTTGGTGGAATTATCCCTTGATGAGTATGAAGTGTCCTTCCCTATCGCTTTTGATTAATTTTGGTTGAAAGTCTATTTTATCAGATATTAGAATGGCTACTCCTGCTTGCTTCTTGTGTCCATTTGCTTGGAAATATGTCTTCCAACCCTTTACCCCCAGGTAATATCTATCTTTGTGACTTAGGTGAGTTTCTTATATGCAACAGATTGCTGGGATTTGTTTACCCATCCATTATGTTAGTCTGTGTCTTTTTATTGGAGAGTTGAGTCCATTGATGTTGAGAGAGATTAATGACCAGCGGCTGTTAGATCCTTTGATTTTGGTGTTGGCTGTGTCATAAGGTTGTGTGTTTGGTTGCTTTTTGTTTTACTGTAGTGAGGTTAATTATTTACTGCGATTTCTTGAAACAAGCTAGTTTTCTTGGGTTGTATTTTTTCTTCTATTGTCTTCAGTAATGCTGGATTTCTGTGTAGGTATTGTTGAAATTTTTTTTTTTGTCATTGAATATCTTGTTTTCTCTGTCTATGAGAACTGAGAGTTTTGCTGGGTATAGTATCCTGGGCTGACATCTGTGTTCCATTAGGGTCTGCATGATATCCATCCAGGCCCTTCTGGCTTTCATAGTCTCTGTTGAAAAGTCAGATGTGATTCTAATGGGTTTGCCATCATATGTTACTTAGCCTTTTTTCCCTTGCAGCTTTTAGTATTTTTTCTTTGTTCTGTATACTTAATTTTTTGATTATTATGTGGTGGGAGGATTTTCTTTTCTGGTATAATTTATTGCGTGTTCTGTAGGCCTCTCTTATTCTTATTGGCCTCTCCTTTAAGTTGGGAAAATTTTCTTCAATGGTTTTGTTGAAAATATTTTCTGGACCTTGGAGCAGGGAATCTTCTTCTTCCTCTATTCCTATTATTCTTAGGTTTTGTCTTTTTATGTTTTCTTGAATTTCTTGGATGGTCTGTGTAAGGAATTTTTTAGATTTAACATTTTCTTTGACAGATACATCTATTTCTTCCATTGTATCTTCCACACTGAGATTCTTTCTTCCATCTCTATAGTCTATTGGTTTTGCTAACCTCTGTATTTCTTTTTTTCTTCCCTAAGTTCTTTCTCTCCCCAATTTCTTCCATTTGTGTTTTCTTTAATTTTTTCTAATTCTATCTTCAGATCTTGAGGCATTTTGTTGATTTCCTTCACCTGTCTGACTGTATTTTCCTTCAATTCCTTTACCTGTTTGTTTGAGCAATCCTCTGTTTCTTTTATTTCTTTCAGTGATTTAAGCATTTCCTCTCTAAAGGCCACATCTCTTTGGCTGCAACTTCCTGTATTTCTTTACAGATGGTGATAATCTGTTTGTTTTTATCTTCCTCTATTTCTTTATGGATGGCCACAATCTGTTTGAGTTTATCTTCCTCTAGGTCTTTGCACATTTTATTTGTTTCCTCTGTTATCCTCTTCATGAGCATAGGTGTTAGGTCATTTTCTTGATTTTCAATTATGCTGGGTTGTCCAGGGCTACTTGCCCCTATATATGTGGGTTCTGGAGATGCCATATTGCTCTGTCTTTATTGGTTGAGCTTTTTTGCTGGCCTCTACCCATTGGGTTATCTTAGGTATTTGGAGTAAGTTTCTGGTGATTCCTGGAATCCTGTGGTGGAGAGAATCCCCTTGGCAGGAAGATGGTTTTTCTCCTGAAGGAAGCCTTCTCAGCTTTTTGGGTATAGTCACTGGATGACCAGTGTTTTTTTTGTTTGTTTGTTTGTTTTGTTTGTTTTGTTTTGTTTTGTTTTTGTTTTTGTTTTTGTTTTTGTTTTTTTCAGGAGTTGCTGCTGCTTAACTCAGGCATAGGGACCTGAGTGGTAACTATGGTCCTTATTAGTTGAGGGGGCTCTCCTCTCACCTGGAGAAGTCCTGAAGACAGCTGCCCTCCTTCTGTGTTTCTTGTTGTAAATTTAGTCATCTTGCTGTAACCTGTGTGTCCGTGGTTTGGTCAGTTTTATTAGGAATAACTGGTTGCCCCTTGGAGCAGTATCTGGGGGTTGATTTCGGGGATTCCAGGCTTTTGTAGGTATGAGGTTGGCCCTCTGTGCCCCAGTACCCAAGTAGTAATCTGTGGCGTGTGGGTACAGCTCTCCTGGTAACAGCAGTCTATCTGGTGCACAGCAGGTCCCTGGGTTGGGCCATTCTGTGGAACCTTTTCCAGGCATATACTGGGTGGCCTAACTCTGTCCCCTTTGCTTTGCTCTGTTCCCTGTGAGGATTTCTCCTCACAGTAACTCCCTGTCTCCAGTGCCCTGGGGCCCACAGCTCTGTCTGTGCTGTAGAGAACTGGCACTCAGCAGCTGTCTGTGCCTGTGGCTGGAGCCCAGTTCAGTGATGGCGTCTTGTACCTGCTGGTCTGTGAGACTTTTTCCAGGGAAAGACTGTGTGACCCAAGTCAGTACCATTTCCTTCCTTGTGGGGTTTTCTCATGACTGGGACTCCCAGTCTCTGGTGTTTTTTGTGCCCACCGATCAGCCTGGGAAGGTGATCAGGACAAGCAGGCATTTGGCTCTGGTCTGGCCACCTAGTGCCTGTGCCACCTGGGATCTCTTCCGGGTTCTGGCTAGGTGACCTGAGAGTGGACCTGACTGATTCCCATACCGTGGGAGTTTCCTCTCACCTGGGAAACACAATTCCTATTGTTGTAGGGCCCAGAGTTCAGTCTCTTGGTCGCTGTGTGAAAAATGTTGTCCTGTTCTTTAGATGCAGTGTTCTCCTGGTGCTACTATTTTGTCCCCCCAGAACTGTTTTCATTATTCTATTCCACTGCCTGTTTATGCTTTCACAGAATTCATTAAAAGAATTAATAGTTTCTTTAAATGTCTTGAGATATATCCATACTATTTATTGTAAATCACTTCTCCTGTGCTTAAGCTACGTATTTGTTAGGGACTATTATAGTAGCTTTCTGGGTCCTGGTGAGGTCATACTGTCTTGGCTATAACTACTGTATTTTTGTACTTGTGTGTAGGCATCTATGCTTGAGATGATTGTGATTCTTTTTTTTTTCTCTATTTATTTTGTTCTATTCTGTGTTTGTTTCTTTATTGTTGTACTTTAAGGACATATAGAAAGAAGACAAAGAGCTGGATGGCTGGGAAGGTGGGAAAGTTTGGGGAGGAGAAACTGATCAGAACATATTGTACAAAAATAAATCTATTTTCAATAAAAATGAAATGAAGACTGGGATTTTTAGAATCAGAAATTGTTTTAGTGTCTGCCATTTCTCTTTAAAAATTATTTTTCTCATTTCTAAGAAGATGAAAATAATCTCACTTTGTAGTAAAATATTATCTGTTTAGCAATGAAAGCCATATATAAATTACATGTTAATATTATTGAATATTGTTTACAAGTATTGGCTTTTATAAAACTTGAACTTTTACTTTTTAATTCAAACACACAAGCATGTGTTAATATAATTTTGAATAACAGCTTGAATATAGGAACATAATAAGCACTATTATTTTTGAGTTATGTTGTCTGTTACATAAAGTTACATAAAGACCATTCCACTTTTATAAAATAATGAACTATATGTCTGCTCTAAGTAACTTTAATTAGCCATTGGCTTAACAGACAACTCTGTACAACAGTTTGATAGTAAATGAAATAAATTATTAATAATAAAAAACCAATGGAGCCTGAAAGAACAGCCATTGATGGATGGCATGTACATCTTTAGAAGTGTCTTAGAGTCTCCTTATGCTAGGCAAAATGTGAAGGATGTTTGAACCCTTCTCACTGCCCCTGTTTAAGTACATGACATTGAGAGATGAAAATTCCCCATTGTTGCAGTCTGTCTGGAAAGGTATGGAGTGTTCTCAGCCTACAATATGCCATTCATCCCTCAGCCCTTGGTCACTGCTGAGGATAAGCAGTAAAAAGTCATGTATTGGCTAGACCCTGCCTGTTTGCAGGGTTAATCAACAATAGGATTTTCTCATTGTAACATACTGTACTCCCCACCTCTACAGAAATACTCTCAGGGAATGCACAGCCATTTATCCAGACTGTTGGAGGGACATTTTCTGTATTGGGGTCAACTGGATAGTCCCATGGGTGAACATGCAGGATAATGTTTTCTGATCCTAAATCCTGTCAAGGTCATGCAGTGATTAAAGACAGGCTATACTTGTGAAAAATATAACCAGAAAAAAAGAGCTTTACACTAAAGGAAATGTCATGTTCGGAGATTCCTCAGAGGGGACGTTTTCTACAGCTCATCTCTTGATATAAGAGATGATATAAGACAAAAGGGGAAAATGTTAGAAGAGGCATTAAAAGTGTTCAAGGGACTGTTGTGAGAACCGAAGACAGACAAGCAGGAGAAATGGCATGTGGGGGACATGTATTCCAATTGAGAACCAGGGTTTCTCCCTCGAACCTTCCAAGGAAGGAAATACTGTGTAGGAAGAAGGAAATTTGAAAGAGGCAGGAACACATGACTAAGGAAAGGCAATATGCTCATATTAAAAGGCAACAAATAAAATTCAGATCAATATTACATATGCTTTTAATATTATATGTTCAAAAAATGTATATTATATATATGGAAATTATATAATAAAATACTTGTGTAAAAAAAAACAACTTGTGAGTTGTGTGTCTGCATTTACTACAAGACAATAACAATTCCTATTACCTGATGTCATTGTGCTTTTAGCTAGCTCAAAGATGAAGTGACTATAGTCATGGTCTGTGGCAATAATAGTAATTCAATATTTATTAGTCACTTACTGTAGTTGCAGCAGATGCCAGGTTAAGTGCTTTAAAGGCATTAGTCAATCTCCCAGGAGCTCAGGGAGCTATCTGCTGTTATGCCCACATGCAGTTTAGGTCTTAAAGTACAGCTAAGTGGAATTCACTAAGGTTTTAATTGTCAGGGAGAGTGAAATTTGAAATACTGCATTTGAGATTCTATATGCTTTTGGTAGTACTTCAGAATATCTCTCAGCTGCTCAGTGACAAAATAACATTTGATTCATGCTTTTTAAATTATTATTATGTACTGCCTGTTTTTTTGTTGTTTGTTTGTTTGTTTTGATTTTGTTTTCTCTTTTTTATTTTTTTTATTTTTTTTCTTTTCTTTTTTTAAAGTCTGGTTTAGGAAAAGAAACTTGTTATTATCAGTCAGGTTTCTGGAGCCATTTGAGGAGAACCTCCACTGAAAATTTGCACCAGAGGTCAAGATTGAAAAAAGTAGCTGAGCATAACCATTTGTTTCTTATGAGTCAAACATTACTACATTTAGATATGGAAATGTATATGTTGTAAACATTTAAATATATTTAAATTCTAGCTGCATTTAAAGTGAACTCTTGGTGTAATAAGGATTTTCAGAACACACTTTGAAGCAGAATTTGAAAGCCCACCTTCATTTTGCAAGTTAAAGTAGTCTGTGAATACCACATGTTACACCTTTGTAGGAAATGCGTATGGATTCTTACAGTCACAGAAACCATGAACTGTCCAGTGGCACAGTGCAGTATAGTAGACTGGGTTTTTGTTTTTGTTGTTGTTGTTTTTGTTTTGTTTTGTTCTGTTTCTTTTTTTTCTTTTTTTTTTTTTCTTTTCATGAACCTCTGATATGAAATGACTTAGGACACTCCATCCTACCAGGCTACAGTTCACATTCTTCTGTCAAGGCTTGGGCCTTCAACATGGCTTAATTTGAAGGCATGGCTTTTAGGAGTTCATTGGGTTAAATGACTCACTAAAGTGATGTTTTGTCTCACTGGCTTAATGTCTTTTTAAGAATAATACAAGTAATGGGAACAGGGACTGTCTCTGACATGAACTGATTGGCCTGCTCTTTGATCACCTCCCCCTGAGGGGGGAGCAGCCTTACCAGGGCAAAGAGGAAGACAGACCTGATGAGACCTGATAGACTAGGATCAAAAGGAAGGGAAGGAAGGCCTCTCTTAACAGTGGACTGGGAGAGAGGCATGGGTGGAGAAAGGGGTAGGCAGGGTAGGATTAGGAGGGTAAGAAGGAGGGGGGTACAGGGGGATACAAAGTAAATAAATTATAATTAATAAAATTAAAATTAATAAAAAGAATAATACAGCCAGATCTGGATCCTGCCCTTCCCTTTTCCTCTTCCTCTTTCACTCCCCTTCTTTTTTACTCCCCTGCCTCTTCTGACTTCTCTTCCTTTACCTTCCTCTATTGCACCTTATCATTTGCCTCCTCTGTACACACCTCACTTTGTTATGATAGCCCCAGACAACAGCCAGTTCCTCTTTTTGGACCTCTAAAAGGTCTGTACTTATAGAAGAATTTGAAACCTAATTTCTCCTTTTACTACATGCAAACCATTTTCCATCTTCTTTCTGTTTCTATTTCATCTCTGTAGTGTTTAGTGTTTTGAATAAAAGATGCTATAATTTTAGGATATCTGTAACAAACAAAATAAAAAGGTGAAAAATAAATATTATCTGGAAATATTATTTCCAGTTGCACAAAAACTGTCTCAATATACAATGAAAGAGGTGATTTCCTCTCTCTTTGTGCCACCTTATATAAAGGAGGAAAATATTTGTTCCTCTCTTTTCTACTCTTTCCTTCCCACTTTCTTTTATCTGTTACCATTTTTCTCATTTTTAGAGGACATTCTTTTCCCAGCAGGTCAAGAAGTTGTTAAAGAATTGTTTAAGAGATTTTAATCACATCAAAAATGATCCTTCATGGGCAAAGAAAAGCACATTTCACAGACCAAGGTTCTTTTCAGGAAAATATATTAGCTAGGAAGTGTGCTTACATGAAATGTTTAAAGGAAAACCATACCTTGATTATGGTCCAAAGAGTGTCCGTTATGTTAAACTCAGGAACTTTGTTACTGAATATTTTGAACTGGAATATTTTGAAGATTTAGTTTGAAGAACCCCACATATCATAGTGAATTGCTTTACTGTTTTGTTATAACACATAAACAAGATTTTGCCTGGGATATTTCATCTGGATACCTTATTTCATATGGTAATCAGATCACAAAGTGTCTACTTTGGCAAGTTAAAACAAAGCATGTTAGATCTTTTTTTTTAATTTTTTATTTAACTTTTATTAATTACACTTTATTCCTTTTGTATCCCCCCATAAGCCCCTCCCTCCTCCCCTCCTGGTCCCACCCTCTGCCCCTTTCTGCATGCATGCCTCTCCCCAACAATACATTTCGGTGTTGGTTCACTAATGGGCCAGGCTTTCCGTTAAATTACTATGCTTCCCAGGAGCCCAGTCTATGAACCTCTGTGAGGTTAAACTCAAAACAATAAGATAAATGACATAATGAGAGGAGAAAGGCATGGCATCACCCTCTACCTGCTGGTCATATGATGATGATGATAACTAGGTACAGACTTTGGTTGACCTAGAAGAATAACAATTGCTGGCAAATAAATTTTACTTATAGTTATGCCACTTATTTCAAATCAATGGGATCTACAATGCTTAAAAATCTACATGACTTAAATTTCAAAGTGTATTTTCTCCATATACACTG
The DNA here is from genome assembly GCA_010120015.1 of Rhombomys opimus. Lineage (NCBI taxonomy): Eukaryota > Metazoa > Chordata > Mammalia > Rodentia > Muridae > Rhombomys > Rhombomys opimus. Next base: position 129,532 of record REGO01001192.1, read on the forward strand.
AGTTAATTTTCATAAATAAAATTTCAGAGATCTTGGGTCAGATTAATCCAAGAAAACTTATAGAGTTTCCTAGGAAACCTCCGTAATGTACATAAAGTCATAGAAAATAACCCAACAAACATAAGTTGTTATAACTTATAGAATGCAGTCAAGTTATTTTTAAAATGTAAAATGGATCTTCAAAATGAGATGCTAAAGGGCCAGACATTAACAAAATCAAAAAAAAAGAGAAGAAAATAAATTCTGATATCTTATCCTCGATTGGAAACAGTAAGAACAAGAAAAGCCAACAAATCAAACAACAACAACAACAACAAAAACTTACCGAAAACAGGAAGTTCAACTCAGAATTAGCTAAGAGGCGAATCTTCAGAACTCAGAGAAACAAATGCTTCTAAAATGACATTTAGAGCAATTCAGAAAAAAAAAAATGGATGTCATCATTGTATAACATTTTCAGTAGGGAGTGTCTTCCTCTGGGAATGAAAGCACAGATCATAAAAAATGGAAACTAAATCTAAAGGAGAATCAGAAAGCAAAGTTCAAGAAAATAAAACTTGAAATATATTCTATAAGCAGTAAGCAAACATATGAAAGACTATATGTATTTTAGTCTGTACATCTTTTAAATGTGATAAAACTACACATGAACATTTCTTATTTCTTTCAAAACCAAGTGATCCTGTTTCTTGAGGCAAACTTCTTCAATTTCCATACACCTGCACACAAAAGTTTTAGTATCTGCTAGTGTGGCAGTCCAACCTCTGGTAATAAATACTATAGCAAGCAAAAGACAAGGAACAATGCAAGGATGATTTGTCATTTTCTTTTTTTTATGGCTAACAAAACCTCATGTAACCACTTTTCCAGTAGAGCATGATAGTATAAAATACTTGAATCTGTTCCCCTATATGCTCATGTATTTGAACCTTTGGTGTTCCAATTAGTGGCACTGTATGGGAGGCTATGGAATCTTTAGAACAGGTGAATACTTTCTGGAGAAAGTTCACGAATGGGGAACTTTTACCAGCTTGCCCTACTTTGTGTCTTCTCTTCCTCTCTCACTTTATGCATTTGCATGAAAATGTGATTAATCAGTTTCCTGATCCAGCTGCCATGCCTTCCCGCCATGGCAGCCTTCATCCTTTTGGTACCTTAAGCCAAAATAAACCATTTCCTCCTCCAATTTGCTTTTTATCATGACATTTTAATACAGAAAGAGAAAAATAACTATCACAGGTGACATGGTCACTCATATTTGGTTCCAAAATAAATTATCTCTCATTTTGTTTGAGGTAAGAGGTCTGTTTTATGTTAGCATAGGATGTAGAGAAATGTTTAGAAACAGAAAGGGAAAAGAGAAGAGAGACAGACAGACAGACAGACAGGACAGGGAGAGGGGACACGGAGAGAGGAGAGAAAAACAAACACAGAGGAAGAAAGAGAAAACAGTTATGCTAATAAGTCTAGCAGATGCTGAGACTCATAACCAAACCTTGGACAGGGTTCAGGGAATCATAGAAATGAGGGAGAGTCAGTAAGACCTGGAGAGGACAGAAGCTCCACAAGGACCAAATATATCTGGACTCTGGACGCAGGGGTCTTTTCTGAGACCGTTTCTCCAACCAAGGACCATACATGGATATAAACTAGATTCCCTGCTCAGACATAGCCCATGGCAGCTCAGTATCCAAGTGGGTTCCCCAGTAAGGGGAACAGGGACTGTCTCTGACATGAACTCAGTAGCTGGCTCTGTGACCCCTCCCCCCGAGGGAGGAGCAGTCTTGCTAGGCCATAGAGAAGGACAATGTAGCCAGCCTTGAAGAGACCTATAAGCTAGGGCCAGATGGAAGGGGAAGAGATCCTCCTCTATCAGTGGACTTAGAAGGGCAGGGAGGAGATGAAGGAGGGAGGGTGGAATTGGGGAGAATGAGGGAGGGGGCTACAGCTGGGATACAAAGTAAATAAACTATAATTAATATAAAAATAAAAATTTAATTAAAAACTGTTCTAATCTATGTAATTATAAACAAAATTAAAAAATAAAAAGTACCAGGAAGCTATGTATTCTAGCATATATAAAATGGATTTTTTCTATTATTTGTAAGAAAAAGAAGCGAAAATATTCTGTTGCTCATGGTTTATACATCTGAAAACTGATGGAAGTTTTGTGTAAGCATTTGATCGTTAAAAATTTGTGTTTCATTCAATTCTTATCTTTCTCTGTCTCTTTCTGAAAATCAGTATTACAGAGGAGCTCATGTAAACAGAGTTGTTCAGAAAGACTCTTCATTTTTTAATGGAAGGTATCTAGGTATTCATTCACCAACAGTTATTTTTTATTTTTTAACTCTTTATCAATTACACTTTATTCATCTTGCAGCCCTCCTGCAGCCCTCCTGCAGCCCCTCCTTCCTCCCTTCCCAATCCGACCTTTCACCCCCCCTCCACGCATGCCCGTTCCCAAATCCACCTATAGGGGAAGTTCCCCTTTCCCTCCTTCTGATCCTAATCTATTAGATCTCATCAGGAGTGGCTACACTGCCTCCCTTCTTGGTCCTGCAAGGCCACTCACCACTCAGGGGGAGGTGACCAAAAAGCAGGCCAACCAGTTCCCTCCAGAGACAGTTCCTGCTCCCACCACCAAGGGACCCACCTGGACACTGAACTGCCACGGGCCACATCTGTGCAGGGGCTCCAGGCCACCTCCATTGCATGGTATCCGGCCGGGCACCAGTCCCAGGAAAGACCCCCATGCCCAGACCCTCCGGCCCTGTCGCTCTCCCTATGGAGCTCCCCCCCTCTAGATCCCATTATCTCCCACCTCTTTCACAAGATTCCCTGCACCCCGCCCAAAGGTCTGCCACAAGTCTGAGCATCTGCCCAGAAAGTCCACAGGGCAGAGCCTTTCAAAGGCCTTCTGTGGCAGGCTCCTGACTTGTTCCCTGTATTCTCCTTTTGATGTCCATCCTCTTTGTCTTTCTGGATGGGGATTGAGCATTTTAGCCAGAGTCCTCCCTCTTGATTAGTTCCTTCAGGTGTACAGATTTTAGTAGGTTTATCCTATATTGTATGTGTATATGAGTGAGTATATACCATGTGTCTTTCTGCTTCTGGGATACTTCACTCAGGATGATATTTTCCAGCTCCCACCATTTACCTGCAAATTTCATGATTTCCTTAATTTTTTATTGCTGAGTAATATTTCATTGTGTAGATGTACCACAATTTCTGTATCCATTCCTCAGTTGAGGGGCATCTGGGTTGTTTCCAGATTCTGGCTATTACAAATAAAGCTGCTACAAACATGGTTGAGCAAATGTCCTTGTTGTGTACTTGAGCCTCATGTGGATATATGCCTAGGAGTGGTATGTAGCTGGATCTTGAGGAAGCACTATTCCTAGTTGTCTGAGAAAGCGCCAGATTGATTTCCAAAGTGGTTGTACAAGTTTACATTCCCACCAGCAATGAAGGAGGGTTCCCTTCTCTCCACAACCTCTCCAGCATGTGTTGTCACTTGAGTTTTTGATCTTGGCCATTCTGATGGTTATAAGGTGAAATCTCAGGGTCGTTTGATTTGTGTCTCTCTGATGACTAAGGACGTTGAGCATTTCTTTAAGTGTTTCTCTGCCATTCGATATTCCTCTATTGAGAATTCTCTGTTCAGCTCTGTAACCCTTTTTTTTAATTGGATTACTTGATTTGGATGTCTACATGTAGAAAAGTGCAACTACATCCATACTTATCAAAATCACCCTGCACAAAACTAAAGTCCAAGTGGATCAAAGACCTCAATATAAAACCAGACACACTAAATCCATTAGAAGAAAAAGTGGGGAAGAACCTGGAATTCATTGGCACAGGAGAAAACTTCCTGAACAGAACACCAACAGCACAGGCTCTAAGAGCAAAATTCAATAAATGGGACATCATGAAACTGAAAAGCTTCTGTAAAGCAAAACTGTAATTAGAACAAAACAACTACCTACAGATTGCAAAATGATCTTCACCAACCCTCTATCTGAAAGAGGGCTAATATCCAGTTTGTATAAAGAACTAAAGAAGTTAAAAAGCACCGATAGCTATTAAGAAAACTCTGGGCACAGAGGTCTTTTGTGAGACTGATACTCCAAACAAGGACCATGCATGGAGATAACCTAGAACCCCTGCACAGATATAGCCCATAGCAGCTCAGTGTCCAAGAGGGTTCCCCAGTAATAGAAACAGGGACTGTCTCTGACCTGAACGTAGGGGCTAGCTCTTTGATCACCTCCACCTGAGAAGGGAGCAGTCATACCAGTCCACAGAGAAAGATAATGAAACCAGTCTTGATGAGACCTGATAGACTAGGGAAAGATGGAAGGGGAGGAGGACCTCCCCTATCATTGAACTGGGAGAAGAGCAGAGGAGAAGAGGGAGGGAGGGTGCGATTGGGAGGAGATGGGAGAGGGCTACAGCTGGGATACCAAGTGAGTAAACTGCAATTAATAAAAATAAAATTAAAATATGTAAAAGAAGGATGAAAGAAGCAAGCAAGCTAGCTCCTTTCCAGTGGCCCAGCAGTGGCATGGCACTTCTCTAATATTCCACAGGAAAGATCACATACAAAGTATTGATTGGGCCGTGAATTTTGTTTCAGTCTCTTCCATACAGGCTCAAGTTAGTGTGATGACATTTTGTCCAGGGGAATAAATTGAAAAGAAACTACAGAATAGAACCTTACCTGCTCCACCAGCTCAGTGAAGAGACTAGGTCAAAGAATATGTACTTTGGTAAAATTTACAGAACTGTTGTGTGGATGGATAAATGTGTTTGTTGAAAGAATAAAAAAATTATTCTCAAAAAGTAACTGTGTTTAATACTAGTATAAATTAGCATGTAAAACTGTTTATTGTGATACATTTATGTATATCAAAATTCTGCATTGGAATAAACTAAGGCTATATCATGTTTTCTGAGTGATGTAAGAAGGTGACTTAAAACATGATAAAGTGGGGCAAACCTATAATCCCAGTTACATAGAAGGGTGATATAGAACAGTGGCAAGCTTGAAGCCTGCATGCATGGGATACATCAGGAGTTTGATGTCAGTCAGGGAACCCTATCAAGACCTTGTCAAAAATAAAACATGTAGCCCTAACAACAACAAAACTGTGGATACAAATCAGTGGCAGAATGTTTTCATCAAAGCTAAACCCCTACGTTGTCTCAAGCACCACTACCTTAAACAGCCAAGATAACTTAAAGGAAGAGCTCCTGTCATTCTGGGGTTTCCTTATTATTCTGTCAGGTTTATTTTATCAACAACAATGAAAAATAAAGTAAGAATCTACCAAGAATTAACAGAAAGGGAAAGGGAAGATTCTCTAAAATTAAGACAAACTTTAAGCATAATGTAAGTTTGTTGGCTAGCAATTTTTACTTTTGTACAGTGCAAGGTGCAGACACATAAAAGTAGGGTTCTTTGTGGTATTAGTCAGTCATTTCTCTAAGTTTCATGGTATAGTTGTTTATGTAAGATGAATTAGGCCATGTTAAGAAAAAGAAACCATGAGAGCACCTGCTTCAATTCCCTGCTTGGTGGAGTCTTTTAGACTATATCTGTGGTGGCCTCTCATTCTACTCCCTCTCTTCTAATGTGTTTGTTGTCTATCCTGTTTTCCTTTCCGAATGAGAATTAAATATCTTCCCTAGGCTCCATCTTGGTTTTTAGCATCTTTAGGTCTGTAGATTTTATTATGTTTATCCTAATATCCACTTACATGTGAGTATATACCATACATGTCTTTTTTGCTTCTGAGTTACCTCACACAGGGTTATCTTTTCTAGTTTCATCCATTTGCCTGTAAATTTCATGAGTTCCTTGTTTATAAAAGCTGAGTAGTATACTGTTGTGTAAATATACTACAACTGCTGTCTCCATTCTTCATTTGAGGTACATCTAGGCTGTTTCCAGATTCCGGCAACTACAAATAAAGCTGCTATGAACATAGTTGAGTAAATGTCCTTGTATGGTTGAGCATCTTTCAGATATATGCCCAGGAGTGGTATAGGTAGGTCTTGAGGTAACACTATTCCCAGTTTTCTGAGAGAGCATCATATTGATTTGCAAAGTGGTTGTAGAAGTGTAGATTCCATCAACAATGCAGGAGGTTCACCTTTCTGCACAACTTCTTCAGCATGTGGACTGAGCACAGGGAATGCTATGTAAGCAGGAGACTATAAAAAGACCAGAGATGAACAGGAGCCACACAAGGAGAACAACAAGGCAAAAACCAAAACAAACAAACAAAAAAACTGGGCCCAGGGCACACTGCAGAGACTAACAATCAACTAAACAACTTTTGTAGAGAGGACTTAGACTCCTTGCTCAGATATAGCCTATAGCTCAGTCTCCATATGGGTTCCCTAGTAAGGGGAGAAGAGAAATCTCGATGTGAAATCAGTTGCCTGCTCCTTGATCACTTCTCCCTGGTGGGGCAACCTAGCCAGCCCTTAGGGGAAGAAGATACAGGCAGTCCTGATGGGACCTGATAGGCTAGGGTTAGACAGTAGAGAAGGAGGATCTCCCCTAACAGTAGACTAGGAAAGTGTGATAGGAAAAGAACAGTTAGAGAGGGTGGGAGAGGCAGAGGTTAGGGAGAGGTCTACAACTGGGATACAAAGAGAATGAATTGTAAATAATAATAATAAATCATTAAAAATAATACATTACTCAACAAAATACTCGCAAACCGAATACAGGAACACATCAAAGATATCATCCACCATGACCAAGTAGGCTTCATCCCAGGTATGCAGGGGTGGTTCAATATACTGATATCCATCAATGTGATCCACCATATTAACAAATTGAAAGAAAAAAAAAAACACATGATAAGCCCCCAGATGCTGAAAAAGCATTTGACAAAATCAAACATCCATTCATGTTTAAAGTATTGGAGAGATCAGAGATACAAGGCACATATATAAACATAGTAAAAGCAATATGCAGCAAACCTATAGCCAACATCAAACGGAACAGAGACAAACTTAAAGCAATCCCACTGAAATCAGGGACAAGA
>REGO01001192.1:140005-151019 GCA_010120015.1 Rhombomys opimus
TCCCGATGGTGAGTGCTCTCTGTCACAAACAACTCCATATTTGGCTAAGGCTGAGGATCTGGCTTGCTTCCGTGTATGTGGACCTATCTGTATTGCCCATGAGGCACGCTGGGGTTGGCTACCCAGAGGCTATTTTAACCTGTTGGCTGGCTTTCCCCAGGGTCAGAAGATTGTTCAAAGTTCCTGAATAAACTGAATTGAGAAGAACAAAATAATAATAATAATAATAATAATAATAATAATAATAAATTAAAAAGAAAGGGAAAGAAGAATAATCAGCTGAATAGCTCCTTAATTTGAGGTATTAATAGCTTATTTTAGTAGGTATGTCTTCTTGACAAAATGAATGCAGACAATCATGTAATTCAATTACATAAAAACATTAGAATAAACTATCCTTACAAAATGAAGGATAATCTTATATATTTGTCTGTTACTTAGTTCTCCTATGTAAACTAGATTATTTCACCTCTCTGTAAAGTGCATAGAAGAAGTGTCAGTGGAGTACTCAGCTACAAATGGGATATCTAGGTTACACTCCCATCTCATGGCTAAGGTGCCATCATGTCTGAGAAGAAGGAAGGAGTGTAATAGGTAGACATAGGGAAGGACAAAAGTAAAACAGTGTCTTTGAACATGACCACATCACTGAATACATAGATTCATGTCAGTTGTGGCTGTGTGCACAAGATGAAACCAGTTGGTGTTCCACCATAGAGTGGGAAAGGGTCCATAGGCCCCACCTCCACCCCTAACAGAGGAGCTATGCAAATCAGATGACTTCCAGAGGAAGGAGTAAGTGTTCCCTAAGGCTGTGACTCCTAGTAGTTCAGCCACACTCCAGTGGATGAGCCCAGTGCAGTAATATATGAGCAGCAAAAGTTGGAATCAATGGATTATTCTAAACATGAAAACAAAATGGACTTGCCAAGCTCAGTAGATCACGCCTGTAATTATATCTCTTGAGGGAGGCAGAGGAAGGTGAATCTCTCTGAGTTCAAGGACAGCCAAGGCTACACTGAGAAACTCTGTTTTTTTTTTTTAATGGATTATTTGCTTTGGTGGTGTTTAATTTCTTGGGTTCTTTATATATTTTGGATATTAGTCCTCTGTCAGATGTAGGGTTGGTAAAGATCTTTTCCCAGTCTATAAGATGTTGTTTTGTTCTGTTGACCATGTCTTTTGCTTTACTGAAGTTTTCAGTTTCATGAGTTCTCATTTGTTGATTGTTGTTCTTAGAGCCTGTACTGTTGGTATTCTGTTCAGGAAGTTCTGTCCTGTGCCAATGTATTCAAACATCTGCCCACTCTTTCTCCTAACAGATTTGGTGTGTCTTGTTTTGTAGTTGAGGTCTTTGATCCACTTGGACTTGATTGTCGTGCAGGATAATAAGCATGGATATTTGCATTTTCTACATGTAGACATGCAATTAGAAACGCATCATTACTGAAGATATTGTCTTTTTCTATTGTATGGTTTTGGCTTCTTTATAAAAAATCAGGTGTGCATAGGTGTGTGAGTTTATTTTTGTGTCTTCTATTTGATTACATTGATCCGCCAATCTGTTTCTATGCCTGTACCATGTCATTTTTATTATTACTGCCGTATAGTATAATTTGCTATCATAGATGAAGATACCTCCAGAAGTTCTTTTACCTAAGTTGAAAAACTCAAGTGTCAACACATGCTAGAAAGAATGTGGAGAAAGGTGTACCCTCCTCCATTGTTGGTGGGAATGTAAACTTGTACAATCACTTTGGAAATCAATCTGTTGCCTTCTCAGAAAATTGCGTATAGTGCTGGTTCAAGACCCAGCGGTATCTCTCCTGGGAATATATACAAAAGATGCTCTACCATAAATAAAGACATTTGCTCAACTCTGTTCATAGCAGCTTTATTTGGAATAGCCAGAATCTAGAAACAACCTTGATGTCCCTCAAACAAATAATGGATACAGAAATTGTGGTACATTTACACAATGGAATAATACTCAGCTATTTAAAAACAAGGAAATCATGAAATTTGCAGGCCAATGGACAGAACTAAAAATAATCATCCTGATTGAGGTAACCCAGAAGCAGAAAGACATGCATGGTATATACTCACTTATAAATGGGTGTTAGCCATAAAGTACAGGAAAACCAAGCTACAATCTTCAGACCTAAAGAAGCTAAGCAACAAGAAGGACCTTATGGAAGATGCCTAATTTTCATTAAGAAGTGAAAACAGAATAGACATTGGAAATGGTAGAAGAGAGGGAGCAGGATGGGAGCCTACCAGAGATGTACTCTAAACAACTCCACCCAGCAGTTGAGCAAAGCAGATGAAGAGACTCACAACCAAACAATGGAAAGAGTTCAGGGAGTCTTTTGGAAGAAGGGAGAAATAAAAGGACCTAGAGGGGATAGAGTCACACAAGGAGACAAAAAAAAAAAAAAAAAAAAAAAAAAAAAAAAATAGGCTCATCAGAGATTGCAGAGACTTATGCATCAACTAAAACCCATGCATAGATAGGAGCTAGAATCCCTGAGCAGATGTAGCCCATAGACATCTCTGTCTCCATGTGGGTTCCCTAGTAAGGGGAGAAGAGACAGTCTCGATGTGAACTTGTTTGCCTGGTCTTGAATCACTTCTCCTTGGTGGGACCACCTGGCCAGCCCCCAAAGGAAAAGGATCCAGGCAGTACTCATGGGAACTGATAGGCTAGAGTTAGACAGTAAGGGAGGTAATCTTCCCTATTAGTGGGCTAGAGGAAAGGAATAGGGGAAAAAGAGTGAAGGAGGGTAGAACTAAGAGGACATGAAGGAGATGAGGGAGGGGGCTACAACTTGGATAATAAAATATATTATTACACTGTTTTATTTTTTAATGAGAGAATTACTACCTAGGTCATAGCCTTCTTTTAGCAATAAGAGTTATGCAGAGGTGAATCCCATGGCAGCACAATGTCCAATTGTGTTTCCTAGTAATGGGAACAGGGACTGTTTCTGACATGAACTGAGTGGCTGGCTCTTTGAACACCTCCACCTATGGAGGGGCAGCCTTACCAGGCCACAGAGGAAGACAATACAGCCAGGCCTGATAAGACCTGATAGGCTAGGATCAAATGGAAGGGGAGGAGGACCTCCCTTATCAGTGGACTCGAAAGGGATATGGGAGGAGAAGAAAAAGAGAAGGTGGGATTGGGAGGGGATGAGAGAGGGGGATACAGCTGGAATACAAAGTGAATAAACTGTAATAAATAAAAAATTAAAAAAAACAAACAAAAAACTGCATAATACTGGCATGGAAACATACAGGTTAGTCAATAGAATTGAAGTGAAGACCCAAAAATAAACCCATATTCCTACAGTCATTTGATTTACAAAGAAGCCAAAACCATACAATCGAAAAAAGAAACTATCTTCAACAAATAGTGCTGGTCTAACTGGCTATCTTCATGTAGAAAAATTCAAATAGATACATACATATCACCCTGAACAAAACTCAAGTCCAAGTGGATCAAAGACCTCAATATAAAACAAGATAAAATAAATCTACTAGAAGAAAAAGTGGGGATCAGCCTTGAACTCATTGACACTGGAGACAATTTCAGCAAACATCTTTTGTTCTGGGGAATTATCTTTTAATTAGTGTATTGAGACTATAATAACCTCAGTGTTTTCCCCAAGGTTCTTATTCTCTTTTCTCTTGAATTTTCTGTGATGATGCAGAGTCAATAAAGGGTGATGAATGTGATCAGGGACTGCAAAAAAAAAAAAAAAAAAGAAAAGAAAAAGTTATACATGTTTGGGACAGCTCAGAATCTGGTTTTCACATCCTAGGACGAGAAGCAATAGGTAATATAAATTATCTAGAAAGATATTACATTTCTACAGAAATTATCACCAGAATGTCATCATATCTTTAAAGACTTTCAGTCTAATGATAAGAGTTGTAAAAATTCTCAAAATCTGCTAGAACCCAGGAGATACCTCACACCCAGCTTTCATCCAAATATATCAAGGGCTTGCAAAAGCCAAACTATGCAAAATACAAAGGAACCATCACTGCTAGGTTTTTGTATGATAGAGATTTTAGGACTTTAAGATGATGAACTTAAAAATAGTTGTTTGATACTCTGGGAACCTCAAGGTAAAAAAGAGAGAGCATGTGAACCAGAAGAGAAAAGTGCACGTAGAAATAGAAACTACAAAAGAGAATCAAGGAGAAGGGAAATAGATGATTCCCTTGATGGGGTCCTGAGATACTTGATGTGGCTTAGGAAACAAATATGAGCTTCAAACTAAAAACACAAAAACAAGGAAATATGACTTGAAAAATTTGAAGAGTATAAACAAGAACTTACAATAATTTCAAAAGCTATAATATATGAATCATAATAGAAAAGACAGAAAAACATATTTGAAATAATAATATTAAATAGCTACAGGAAATCTTGAAGTAATCAAATGATATAATTACCAAATAAACACCAACACATCCATATTATATTCATTTGTAAACAAAGAATGCAGTAAGAGAAAATTTTGCTGTAACCAAAATAAAAAATTTAAAAACCATAATAAATGACAATAAAAGGTGACTTCAAAATGGCAAAACAAGTAGCCCCCTAACAGATAAAATCTGTCATTGTAAATGAAATATCATCAATATTAGCAATCAAAATCATGACATCAAGTAAAGAGTTCATGCATAGAATGAACAGAAATAATAATTGCAATATAAAGATATTTTTAAACAGAGATGGAATAGAGAAGTATGTTAAATAATCAAACTGATTCTTCCAGAAAAAGTGTCAGTTTCTCAATGGTATTTTAGAAACACTAAGGCCAAAATTATTTTAATGATGAATATTCACAATATTTAAGGAAAATAAGTAACAAAATACATCCAAGTATCACCATCATTTTTGTATAACAGACATTTTCAACTACATAAATTACTACTTTATTTCCAGTGCTAAAATTAATAAAATATTTTCTGAGTGAGCCTCATGATCTTTACAAACATTATCAGTAGAAATCATAATTTATTTTGGAAATTCAAATCTGGTTTAGGATGTGAAATTCAATTGAAGTCATGAAATTATTAAAATGAAAAAGCCTCTAAAATTCATCCTAATAGATTCATGAATTCATTGATATATGATCACAATATAGAAACAGGGCTTAACAAAACTGTGAAAAGGAGCCTCCTTAGTCTGGAAAAAGATACCTAAAAATACCTAAGTAAATGTGGGTAGAGGGGCAATAAAACATGATGGTTATTTCTCACCATTTTGTAGTAATAAATAGGTGATAAATGGGTGATAAATAAAAAGGTGACAAAGCAAATAAAATGGTAACTCAAAACTAGGTCTGATGGGTTCTTGGACCTGAAGTTTAGAAAACTGAGTCAGAGAACATCTCTATGAAAAGAAGTGGGCTGAAGGGAAGAGGAACATCACGAAGCATGTCAGATTCAAAAGCTCTGTGCATGTAAAATGGACAGGACATGCAGATTGCTAGAGGTGAAAAATTCCTTTTCTGTTTACATGGAGGTGATAAGGTTATGCAACAGTTCTTGCAGTGATGTTTAGAGTCCCAATCTAAGTACCATAGGCAAATCTTATGGCATCAGAGTAATTTTTAGTGGGAATGGTCTAAATATCAGAGCTTAAAATAAGGATTTCCATTTTTGTTTACAAAGTCAAGACATGACAATATGCTTCCTAAAAGTAGTCTGTACTAAACATAATGATCAATAGGTTAAGGGCAAAAAGATAAATAAAGAGACATTTATTATATTAACATTGAACAAAATAAAACCAAATCAGTGACAGAACCTTCAGTCTAGACTACTAAATAACAAGCAAAATATCAGTGTTAAATTTTGCAGATCCCATGTGTGTCTTTCTGCTCCTGGGATACCTCACTCAAGATGATATTTTCCAGTTTCCACCATTTGCTTGCAAATTTCATGATTTTCTTGTTTTTAATAGCTGAGTATTATTCCATTGTGTAAATGTACAATTTCTGTATCCATTCCTCCATTGAGGCACATCTAGGTTATTTCCAGCTTCTGGCTATTACCAAGAGAGCTCCTAGGAACAATGGTTGAGCAAATGTCCTTGTCCTATACTTAAGCATATTTTGGATATATGACTTGGAGTGGTATAGCTGTATCTTGAAGTAACATTATTCCTAATTTTCTGAGAAAGCATCAGATTGATTTCCAAAGTGGTTGTATAAGTTTACATTCCTACCATCAATGGAGGTGGAGTCCCCTTTTTCCACATCCTCTCTAGCATGTGTTGTCACTTGAGTTTTTGGCTAACACTCTGTTAGGTATAAGGTGAAATCTCAGGGTTTTTTTTGATTTGCATCTCACTGATGACCAAGGATGTTGAATATTTTTTTAAGTGTAGCTCTGCCATTTGATATTCCTCTATTGAAAATTATCACACATGGTATATACTCACTCACAAGTGGATATTAGACATATAATGTAGAAAAACATACTAAAATCTATGCTCCTAAAGTAGCTACACAACAAGGAAGACCCAAGGGAAGACCCTCAATCCTCATTCAGAAGGACAAATGTGATAGAAGTCAGAAACCGCAGAAGACAGGGAGCCTACTAGAGATGGCCTCTGAAAGACTCTACTGATCGAGGTTTTAAGCAGAGGCTGAGATTCATACTTTGGGGAAACTTTGGGCAGAGTGCAGAGAATCTTAGGAAAGAAGGGGGAGATAGAAAGACCTGGAGGGGACAGGAGCTCTAAAAGGAGACTAACAAAGTAAAAAAACCAAACAAACAACAAAAAACAAAAGCAAAAAACTGAGCTCTCTCTAAAGAGAAAGATACCCAACCCAAGGACAGTGCACGGAGAAGATCTAAAACCCTGGCTCACATGTAGCCCATAGACTCAGTCTCTACGTGGGTTCCCTAGTAAAGGGAGCAGGGACTTTCTCTGGCATGAACTCAATGACAGGTTCTCTGATCAGCTACCCATGAGGGGTGGAGCCTTGCCAGTCCACAAAGAAAGACAATGCAACCAGTCCTGATGAGACCTGATAGGCTAGGGTCAAATAGAAAGAGAGGAGGACTTCCCATATCAGTGGACTTGGTGAGGGGCATAAGGGAAGAAGAGTGAGATAGGGTGGGGCTGGGAGGAAATGAGTGAGGCTTCACCGCTGGGATACAAATTGAATAAATGATAATAACGGAAAACAAAAATGCTGTTTCACTGTAAAAATACTGCAGATCATAGTTATAGATTGAATAATCAATTATCTTTCCAAATAGGCAATGATAAATATGCAAGGACCTAACAAAGGAACATAGAAATCCATGAGATATCTAAGAAATCAAAGAAATCTAAGAAAATTGAGAGGAGAAACAGTCAAATTTATAGTTACATTTGAAGTCTTCAAATGCCTTGTTTAAAGGGAATAAAATCAATAAGCTCTACTGGGCTGACCTTCATTAACAAACCACTTGGTCTACCTGACATTTACCATATTTGCTGGGCAACAATAGTGGAAATCAGGTTCTTTCTCAAGTAACCATGTCAAACTTATCAAAAGGACATTGCGTAGGAGGTTAAACAGATTTAAGGATATTTAAAGGAAAAGAAAGTTCAGAAAATATATTCTTAAATCATAGCAAAACAATAGCAAGAGATAACTGTGCAGTTCTCCATGGTTGAATATTAAACAGTGCCTTCTCCCATGAATCAAAGAACATAGTCTCTCATAAAATTTAAGTAGCTAATGATACAATCAAAATTATGAATTATGACTATAAATAGTAATTATAAAAGAAATTTTCCTATGCTAGGGCAATAATTGCAAAACCCTTGTGAGAGTAATCAGATAAAAAATCTGTCTGGTTTTATTGAAGGTTTCTTTCATGAGATGGAATCCATACTTGGCACTGCTTGGTTAACCAAGAACCAAGAACCTTAGACTAGATAGCTCAGAGACCTAGGGTAAAAGCACATGATGCAGTCCTGATGAGATGTGATAGGCTAGTGTCAAATAGAAAGAGAGGAGGACTTCCCATATCAGTGGACTTGGTGAGGGGCATAGGGGAAGAAGAGTGAGGGAGGGTGGGATTGGGAGGAAATGAGGGAGGCTTCACAGCTTGGATACAAAGTGAAAAAATTATAATAAATGATAATAACAAAAACCAAAAATGCTGTTTCACTGGAAAAATACTGCAGATCATAGTTAAAGATTAAATGATCAATTATCTTTCCAAATAGGCAATGAAAAATAATTATTAGCAATAAAATTACTCCTAATAACTTTCTGCTATACTTCTCAGTGCCTTTCTAGACATTATCACAGTAGCTTCTTCTTGCAGCAGAAAAGATCAAACACAGAAACACCTAATCAGACTTTATGCAGATTGTGGAAGCTGTTGGAATGCTCAGACCTAAGCTTTGTGTGTCCATCAAATCCCTTTCTTGGGGCTCAGGGAACCATTCAGAAAAGGAGGCTTAACAAGCCAGGTAAGATGAAGTACACCAAGAACACTAGACCTAAATCATCAGATCAAGGCACGTATGAACTCACAGAGACTAAGGCAGAATGTATAGGACTGACACAAGTCTGCACCTGGTCCTCTGTGTATTTCCTATGGCTCACTCTTTAGTGTTTTTATGGGAATCCTGAGTGGGATTAACGCGTGGGTCTCAGTTTTTGTGCCTTTTCTTGTGCTATTTTTCTTTTTTTTTTGGTTGTTTTATTTAATTCTAATATTAGTTCTTTCTTTATTATGCTTTGCTTTGCTTTGCCTTGCCTTGCCTTGTCTTGTGTTGCACTGTACTGTATTGTACTGTATTACTACCCCTTAGAAACCTTTCTGTTTGATAATGAGAGACAGAAAGTGAGTGGATTCAAATGGAAGGAGATGTAAGGAGTAAGCTAAAGGGTAGATGGAGGGGAAACTTTAATAGAAATATATGAGAAAAAATTATCTTCAATAATGAGGAGGAATTAGCCCACTAGGTATGTAGGCCATGATCACCTGAGACTACAGAGAGGACCAATAATAATATAGTTATATCATAATTAAACATTTGGCAAACACAGGAGAAAACATAACAGAAACCAACATCTACCCACTGACCTGAAATATTAAACTAATGTATATAATGACAAGTTTGAGGGGTGTGGAGATACCGGGATTGTCACCTACAGCTCATATGACCATAGACATGATGAAGGTCTGTTCTTGAAGGTGTTGTATGAAGGAAACCTACTTTGAGGCAATTTCTTTGGTTGCAAGAAGTAATTGTCATTGCTCTGTGCTGAGACACTAGCCTTGAGCCACATCATCAAGGTGCAACAGGGCTGGGATATTTTGATGCTAGGGTTTGAATGTCAGAAACTTGGGTGAGATTACCTCAGAGTCAATGGGACTTCATCAAATCAAGCAATTGTTGATACTTTGTTGACTAGAAACCCAGGACTCAGGATACAAGGTAAGCATCCCAGAATGGCATGGAATGCATGTAACTGTGAAGGTGAAAGGAAAGCAGTTTCCCAAATCAAGGCTTGATCATTCCTGTTCTTGGACCTGAATGGTGTTGCCTGGCAATATAGAATTCCCACGCAGAATTGTCATGTGTCAAAACTTTACATGAAAGACGTTTGCTACAGGAGGTCCACCAGAAGCCAGGATTTGCTCTGCTGTTTAGCTGCCAGCCTCTCATCTTGCCACCAGGAGTTACTGGGTTTTACTTCACTTTTGATGGTTATGAAAAAGACAAGGAAAGGCCACTCAAGAACTTTTTATTGGGGCTAATGATAGAACACCAGGGAAGACAACCTAGGAACATGTCACTAGTTCACTTAGTGTTCCTGGACTGGTCCCTATGTAGCCTGAATAGTATTTGAGCTATCACAGCTATTTGTTTGACCAATCCATGCTTTTCCTCCAGCTCCAATCACAGTCATTAAGATGTGTGTATTGATTCAATCATGGCTATGCAAGCTGTCAGAGCTTCTCCTTCACCAGGAGAAATGTTACTCCTGTGGCTCAGGTGGGTATTCTGTTCAGGAAGCCGCAAAAATCTAGGCTGGCCCTGAAGTCTTGCAGAGCTGTTTCAAGGCACCTTGTAACATTCCAGACTGCTATAGCTGGCATTAGGAGGGTTCCTGGGGAAGTTTGTCTTCCAGTCCCTTTGTTCAAGGCTGCTTCAGCTGCACAAAATAGCCACACACCTGCTAAAAAAATAAATAAATAAATAAATAAATAAATAAATAAATAAATAAATAAATGTCAGGCAAATTCTCTCTTCCTGCTTTTTTCTTTATAAAAATTTGAATGAAATAAGGAGTAGTTACAATAGGAACTTATGAAATTTATCATTACACTACCTGCTATTCTAAACAGAGTTTTCAGAGTTCCAGAGTTCCCAGGAAGTGGTGGCAGCCCTGATCCTTCTCAAAGACATTATTCTCTTCATGACTAACTCAGAAAAGTCTTGTCCAATGGTTCCAAGTCACTCTAAATAATACTCTGTCACTCAATTGGGAATGAAATCCCTTTCTTAAAGTGTACCAACCCTAGAACACACATGTGTAAGTTCTCTTCATGAAGCAAATTACATATTTGTGTCTTATGTTCAAAATACTTCCACTGAAACTTTTTTACCAAGAAAATATATTGTACAAAACACCCACAATAATGGTCCATATGTTTTGTTATGTTATAAAGTATGGTAAAAATGAAATTACATCTAGACTCCAAGTATATAAAATGGAAAATGAAATAGATTCCTTCAACCTGGTATGAATCCAAAGCCAGAATCTCCTTGCTTTACCTTTAAAACTGTAAAATCATATATTTCGCCAAGCTGTCACCATAGATCCCTTGAATTACTTAGGACACAACTTATATTTATATATATATTTATTTATATATATATAAATAAATATAACTTTATATTTTTTTCTGATTTTTTAAATTTTCTTTTTTTCTTATCAGTTACATTTTATTAACTCTGTATCCCAGCTGT
>REGO01001192.1:158971-169969 GCA_010120015.1 Rhombomys opimus
TTTAGGACATGATTTTCTTTATATAGCAATACATCTAGTATCTTTCTGAATCAATACATAAAGAGAGTTATGGAAGTTATTTACCAGATATAAATCATGGTTATTTGTGATGGTAAAAACACCTTTGGGTTACTTCCTATTACATTCTTTTTTTCCCCCTTTGTGCTAGTTTAGTAAATAAAACATATGAAGATATTTAAAATATTGGTAAGATAAAGTATAGATTAAGGAATTTTGGTACATTTACACAATGGAATACTACTCAATTAAGAACAAAAGAATCACAAAATTTGCAGGCAAATGGAGGGAACTAAAATAGATCATCCTGAGTGAGATATCCTAGAAACAGAAAGACACACATAGTATATACTCATTTATAAGTGAATATTAGAAATATAATATGTGGTAAACATTTTAAAATCTGTACACATAAAGAAGCTAAGCAAGAAAAAGGACCCTGGCTAAGAGGATCAATCCTCATTAAGAAAGTCAAACAGGATGGACATAAAAAGAGGGAGAAAACAGGGAACAGGATAGGAGCCTACTACAGCGGGTCTCTGAAAGACTTTACCCAGCAGGATATGGAAGCAGATGTTGAGACTCATAGCCAAACTTTAGGCAGAGTGCAGGGAATCTTATGAAAGAAAACTGATATTGAAAGACCTGGAAAGGACAGGAGCTTCACAAGGAGAACAACAGAACCAAAAAATCTGGGCAGAGAGGTCTTTTCTGATAATGATACACCAACCAAGGACCATGCATGTAGATAATCTAGAACCCCTGCACAGATGTAGCCTATGGCAGCTCAGTGGGTTCCCTAGTAAGAGAAAACAGGGTTGTCTCTGACATGAACTCAGTGGCTGGCTCTTTGATCACCTCCCTCTGAGGTGGGAACAGCCTTACCAGGCCACAGAGGAAGACAATGCACCCAGTCCTGATGAGACCTGAGAGGCTAGGGTAAGACGGAAGAAGAAGACTACCACCCCTATCAGAAGTCTGGGGTAGGGGCATGGTAGGAGAAGAGAGAGAAATAATAGGGTTGGGAGTGGATGATGGAGGAGGCTACAGCTGGGATACAAAATGAATAAATTGTAACTAATAAAAAATAATTTAAAAAAGAAAAAAGAGGAGTATAAATTACAAAAACAACTCTTGCTGATATAACCTGCTGGAATAAATTTCATTAAAGAAAGATATATTGAGTCAAAGTGTTTTGTGTATTAGGCTTTGGGGACAAGTTGACAAAGGATCTGCTCTTCTTGAACATCTAAAGAATGAGTCTGAGAAAAATTGAAGCCAAGATATGTAACAGAAAAGCAAAAAACAGCTTCAGTGAGCCTGGAAGAAGACAAAGAGAAAACACTGCATCAGAGATAAATTGACAAAGAGAACCAATTTAAATAAAGGGAGGTAATAAATTACCCCTATATTGACATTCCTGAACAGTGAAAAATAGGTTTTCAGGGAGGAATTCCCCCCCCCAAAAAAATGTATACTACTTTGACAACCCTTAAGAATTCAGGTGCATGGAGAAATTGTTAGAATTGAACCTACATAAATTTAAGATGTCTAGATTAAAAGGTAAAAATTACAATGCTTATATTTAAACAATGATGTTTTTAAAAGTGAGTTTTTAAAGAGAGACCTTATAAGAGAAAGAGAATCATTTGAAAGATACTAAGCAACAAAGATTAGATGGGTGTTTTGTTGCTAATTTAGTCTATTTTTTTTAAATTACAGTTTATTCACTTTGTATTCCAGCTGTAGCCCCCTCCCTCATCCCCTCACAATCCTACTAGTCCTCCCTCTTCTCTTCCCATGCCCCTTCCCAAGTCCACTTACAGAGGAGGTCCTCCTCCCTTCCCTCTGACCCTAGCCTATCAGGTCTTACTAGGACTGGCTACTTTGTCCTCCTCTGTGACCTGGCAAGGCTGCTCCCCCCTCAGGGGGGTGTATTTTTAATGTATTGGAGGCCTCAAAAATGAACTTCAGAGCTTTAGAATGGAAATAAAGATGGCGTAGATTATTCCACAGATTCTTTTCATACCAGACCCATGCTTACTGACAGAATGAACAGGAAGGGACAGAGGATAAGAAGAAATGGTGTTTCCCATGTGGACTCTTTTGATTAACTGAGTGGAGACACCAAACACTGAGAAAAAGAATAGTTTGTGGAGGAAGAGAGGTAAGAAAAGGAAGAAATATAATGAGAAAATTAAGAATAAAATAATAAGAATAAAAGGGCAAGGAGGACAAGGAGGAGAGGGAAGGAGGGAATGCAGGAAGGAAGGAAGGAAAGAAGGAAGGAAGGAAAAACAGCAGTAACAAACAATAAAGGAGACTATAGACTAAAGGGAGCTGTCAATAACAAGAAACTTAGAAATTTAAGTTCAACATTGCTGTCTAAGCCTTGAAAGTTATTGGAGAGGAACCTGAGCTGCAAATTATCAAAAACACATGATTTTGTGTCATGCTCAAGGTCTATATCCTATTTTCCACTAATATCACTGATATAAAATGATAGGCACAGGGGACATGGCCAGCCATCTTCAGCCACAGGCTTGTTTTTCTTTTATCACTTCATAGTTTGATAGAAGCATTCAGCAAAAGATTATGCAACTCTCCTTTAGCTAGTCATTTTTGACAGATGGAGTCTTCAACCAAGCCAGAAAAGGAGGTGTCTGCCCAAGACTTCTAATCTGTAAGTACCTTTCCACAAACAGTAATGAATGGCATTGAGAAATGCTCTGCTCAGAGCTCCTACATTGACTATCCTTGGAATGCGAAGGGTAAGTGGATGTTTATTCATTCATGAAAACTCATTTACTTTATGATGAATTCCAAAATAGAGTTCTTTTCATAGCTGACAGTTTCTCATGATGAGAATGTGGCTTTATTTTCTTTTTGGCATCCCAGTGTTCTCCAAAATTCAGAAGTCCTGACCTTCAGACTCTGCTCTTGGAAAAATGTAAGCTCTGAAACTAGGGAGCTTAAAGCAGAATGCCACCTTCTTGGAGAGCTACCTTTCCTCTGAAGTGTATTTGGCAATATTTGTACAGGATCATGTACTTGCTAGTTTTTAAACTTTACTTTGAGGTTCCTTATGCCTCAACCTCCCTCCCAATCCTCCAAACCAGGGTAGGAGTGAAAAAAATGTTAAAGGGGAAAGGGGACATAGACGTCTTTGACTTATATCTGGCTGGTTAGGGTAGTCGAGTTCATTGGGAAAATACCAGTCTCAGTCATCAGAATATCTAGCAGTCCAGCAACAGCAAAAGGCAAATGCAGAAGGACAAACAAGCAGCCTTCTTCCTCCTCTGTTCATCTTTTCCCAGCCCCTTCCTTTTTCTGGGCTCTAGTATATATACTATCCCAGAGTCCTCAGAACTCCACTAACTCCAGCTGGCAAAGAATGTGCCCCTCTCAAAGCCACATGATGCTGTTATCAGCTGTGGATAAACTAAGACAGTCCCGTATCTCACACTTGGGATTAAAACAAAAACAAACTTTCATAACATAATTGAGTGTTTAAAGAAGCCGAAACTTCCACTACAGGGCCATACAACTGTTTAGTGCTAAACAACAAACTAAAGGTTAAATGTACACAAGACAGTGTGCAGTGCTTGCTGCCACATGCTACCTCAGTGCTTAAACATGACATAGTTTACCAATATTAAATAAGCACTAATTCAAAAGAAGGTATGTTAGAGTCAACTAAGTCCTCACATATGTACTCAGGGAAACTATCATCAGCGAAAATCAACTGGAGTGTTGAAATACATGGAAATACTGCTTTTATTTGGTAGAATTTTAAGATTTTTCCATTTTCCTTTCTAGCCTTTTTTCCAAATTTTAGTATTTCCCTGTGTTCTTCATCATTAACAAATATAAGTGTAATATGATTGAACACTGTCCTAAAAGACATGCATGCTAATCCAGGAGAAGGCCAATCATTCTAAGCACACAGTGAAGACTGATTCAGACACCTTGACTTCAGACAATGGTAGTATATAAGACATGGTCCCAAGCTTAGCCTGTTGGATAAAAGACTCAGACACCAATTTTTTTTTTATTATTGAAATGAGTGTTTGATGAAACTGTGGTTGCTGCCACACACATATTTGTCAAGTAAAAAAAAGAATAGTGCTGTCAGTTTTGAAATATAAACTTTTCTTAGTATGCTGCTTCAGTCTCTTGTTTCTATTCAGATTTAATGTTCTCTTCAGTGTAAGGCAACACAGATTTTGTTTTGTATGCAATGAAATTTCCTGGCCTTTTCTCCAAAAGATTCCTATTCTCATTGTCCCCTATGTACAGAGTGTTTTTCTCTGTACAATATTTCTGTCTTTTGTATTTAATAAAGTGTTTCTAAGGTTTTGTATATTATGTACATAAATAAAAAGAAAGAAAGAAATGGAAAGAGAAGAAGGATATGACTGGTCCTTGGTTTGGTGAAGGGAGAACGTTTATTATAGATATGTGGAAAAGCATAGCCAGAGACAGAGACATTTGGAAGAGTCCTGAGTGGGCATGACCAGGCTGAGCTGGGCCATATCAGGAGAGGTGGAGAGGAAGGGAGGGGAGAGAGAGGAATGAGATTCAGTAGCTAAGGCAAATATACAAAAGAAGCAGGCAACAAAAAAGGCTGGATTATATAGGGAAGAACAGCCCAGGACCCAGGGAGGGAGAGTGCAGGGTAGAGGGCAGAGTATGCAAGTCAGAAGGACCCTGTAACAGGTAAGGACTGAGAAAACCTGGTGATCAGGTCTACTATGATGTTTTAAATAGGTACTTCATCCATTTGTCCAAGGATTTAAGACTTGATAGTATATACTAATTAATAGATACTATACATTAATAATTTTTAATGTTTTACTTTAGAATGTAGTCTTTTCATTTTCTCTTTTAAATATTTTTTTGGTAGCCATGAGGCTGAGAGACAAGATTTTGCTTCTGTTTATGTGACACAGAGGTAGAAGACTTCAATTGTATAGCTTTCTAGAGGAAAAAAAAATTATTCTGGGGCTGCCCTCTTTTCCCTCTGCCTGAATCCTATAAAGAGGACTAGGGAAATCCACACTTGTGAAATTATTACATGTTGAAATAGCATATTTCTGCACCTAAATTTTTCAAATATGTATTTTGATTTATTTTAAAATTGTATCGTGCACAAATGTAGCCCATGGCAGTTCAGTATCCAAGTGGGTTTCATTGTAATAGGAACAGGGACTGTCTCTGACATGAACTGATTGGCTTGCTCTTTAATTACCTCCCCCTGAGGGGGAAGCAGCATTACCAGGCCACAAAAAAAAAAACGCAACCAACCCCGAAGCAAACCAAATAAACAAGAACAAAAGGAAGAAAAAGAAGACCTCCCCTATCAGTGGACTTGGGGAGAGGCATGCATGCAGAGGGTGGAAGAAGGGAGGGATTGGGACAGGAGGAGGAAGGAAACCACAGGGAGGGGGGATACAAAGTAAATAAAGTGTAATTAATAAAGAATTAAAAAATGTATCACAGTAAAATATAGGCCATCATACCAAAACTCAGCTACCAAAACTATATGTTTCAGCTCAAATATATGAACAAAATATTAGGCTTTTTTTTTCTAGCAAAGAGATAAGTAAGAAAAAGAAAACTCAACTTCTTCCAAGTTCATGAATTCTTTGATTTCTAAATGCATACTCAAGTTCCATTTCTCCCTAGAAACTGTCTTTCTGTACTATCCCATAACATAAGAATGTGACATCAAGTTCAGACTACTCAGAGCATGAGAGTAAGGCATGAAACCTCTTTACACTGGAAACAAACACAGCAGGGCAATATAAGAATGTGTTTGCTTAACCATTTCAATGTACACTTCTGCAGAAATAATTTTTTTTTTGCTTTGCCAAAATATTTTGCACTGTGTAGTCAATTTCTTGAGATCCCAGATCTACTTCTACTATTACCAAAAGTTTCAGTAGCCAGTTAATGTTAATTTAGATGCCTCTATAAAGCACACAGAATTATTGGGGCTGAATGAATGTAACATTCACAAAGCAATTGTAGATTATCACAGTATCAGGCAAAATTGTAATTCTAGGTTACCTATAAACATATGTGGGGCTTAAACATTTTTTTGTTTCCATTTTTATCTGAATAATGATGTCAAAGAAATCTTTCCTTGAGAAAAGGTAATTCCAGTAAAGATTTCCTTCCTACTAAACTGTGAGTTATGCTGAAACTTGTGTTTACATTTCATGCTTTAATGCATACAATACTGAGTGTTAATTATATTTTGCATATTAGGCATGCACTTCTATGTAATTTCCCAGAGACAGAGTAAGAGAAGAGTTATGTACATACATAGACTATGTATGTATGTATGTATATATATATATAGTTATAGTTATTTGTAGCTAATCCTTGGGCTGGAGTAGTTACTCCTCTGTGAGTGCTGTAAGGCCACTCAGCTTACAAAAGAGCAGGACACTATGATGTTTTCTTCAATCAGATTTTTCTAGATTTCTAATGTAACTGGTACATATTACTTCGACTAGGAACGGAACAGATGAAACTACTATTCAGGAACACAAGCACAGGAGGACTAAATCTGGCTTCATGACATTTGTCAGGGACATTGGAGACCTGAGGACAATTTTAGTAGGATTTAATTCATAGAAAAATGTGACCCTTCTTATTCAGTTTAACCTAGACAAATTTCTCACAGAGCTCCAATGTAACTTGTGGCTTGTGGTGGTAAAAAATAATGAGCAGCTTGGCCTCCAGTTCACTCCAATTCACTCTCAGAACTCTCAGGAACAAGATGTTCTGGCCAGAAGAGAGCATATTAAGGACTGTAGCCACAGCACCTAAATAATCCTGTGGTAGCTGGGACCTGGCTCTTCTCAAAGTCCCTGGTCTGTAGCTGGGATCTGTTGGTAAGTGATGGAAAAGAGTGGGAGCTCCTTAAGCATTGACATCATGTTCTCATAAATGATTGGGGGATGCTGGCCACTTTTGATTGCTGAACTTTCTGCTTGCAATCCACAAGGTGAGCAGTTTTGCCCCCTGCATGCTCTGGCCACAGAACTAAAGCATAGGATCAATCATCACAGACTGAAGTCATCAAAGCCACCAGCAAGATCAACATATGCACTTTAACGGTTGCTTGTTTTTGCATATTCTACAATATGCACAACAGAAGTAAAACTATAATAAAAGAAGTAAAACCGTCATGCCTCTCCATCTATGATCATCCCAAGCCCTGCCACTTCATGCTCTAATTGTATTCTCTGCAGATATTACAATCTGACATATTCAGATTTGTATACCCCTCTGCCTTGTTGTCTGAAAATAGAACAAATTTCATCACCATCAAGGGCATAAAACAAGCTTTGTTCACTGTTCCTCTCCCACATTTGTACAAAAAAACTGATTTTCAAATTTGTTGTCAAAATTACTAGCTGAACAATCACATCAGTATTGCTAAAATGAAAGTGATACACTGAGATTGAGGTTTCCCTTTCCCACAAAGTAATCCTCCCTCCTCTGTGAAGTACCTATAGTTCAGAAAGTTGGCAATGATGTGACTATGTTTTTAAATTGAACTAGTTTCTTAAATTTACTGATATTTGGTTTGACATTGTATTTTTATTTCATGTAGGTGGGTATTCTTGCTTCTATGGATGTCTCTGGACCACATGGGTGGTTCATGCACACAGAAGCTAGAAGATGAAAGCAGATCCAACTGGAAGTACAGACAATTGAGAGCTTCCATGTGGGTGCTGAAAATCAAACTTACTTCCCCTGGAAGAGCAGCCAGTGTTCTTTAAACCCTGAGGCATCTCTGGAGCCCTTAATGGGACTATTTTTAACTTAATGAGAGTTTAAAAATATAAACAAGGCAACGGAGTACAAAATGTTCTCTGAATAGCCCATCAGCAGAGAGGATGGTGTAATTTTTTCTTTCTGTTCCAGGCATCAAACTTCAGTGACAGCTAGTATACCTACCAAGGACAGAAATGACAACATATCAGTCAGTACATACTCTATAGTCTATCCCCTCATCCAAGCTTGACATTTCACAATTTAATTAGTATACACAGCATAGTGAGAAGCAAAATATTTTTAACCTACTTTTGAGAACAAAACCTAAAAACACAAAATTAGATTAATGATTTCTTTAATATAACAAAATTGAGAAGCAAAACTCAATTCAGTTCTTTCAGAGACAATATTGTAATAGAAGAGAGAAGACAATTTTTCTCAGGGAAAAATACCCCATTTAAAAAGAACAAAATTGTTAAGTTCCATTGTGGGAACTAGAAAAGATCATCTTGAGTGAGGTAACCCAGAAGCAGAAAGACACACATGGTATATACTCGTTCATAAGTGGATATTAGACCTGTGATATAGGATAAACATACTAAAATCTACATTACTAAAGAAGCTAAACTACAGGGAAGACCCTAAGGAAGTTGCTCATTCCTCATTCAGAAGAGGAATAGACAATAGACATCAGAAGCAGGAGAGACAGGGAACAGGAATGGAGCATACCACAGAGGGCATCTGAAAGACTCTATTGATCAAGGTATGGAAATAGAGGCTGAGACTCATAGCCAAACTTTGGGCAGAGTGCAGAAAATCTTAAGAAAGAAGAGGGAGACAGAAATTCCTGTAAGGGACAATAGCTCCAAAAGGAGAGCAACAGAGCTACAAAATCCGAGACATGGGGAGCCTTAAGAGAATGGTAACCCAACGAAGGATAATGCATGGAGAGGACCTAAAACCCCTACACAGATGTAGCCCATAGACTCAATCTCCAAGTGGGTTCCCTAGTAAGGGGAACAGGGACTTTCTCTGGCATGAACTTAGTGGCAGGCTCTCTGATCACCTCCCTCGGTGGGGTGCAACCTTGCCAGGCCACAGAGAAAGACAATGCAACCAGTCCTGATGAGACCTGATAGGTTAGGGTAAAATAGAAGGGGAGAATGAGTGGACTAGGGGAGAAACAGAGGGGGAGAAGAGGGAAGAAGGGTAAGTTTGGGAGGAAATGAGGGAGGGGGACTTGCCATAAAGACCTGGTTGACCTGAAATACAGAGATCTGCCTGCCTTTGTCTCTTGTATTCTAAAACTAAAGGTGTGTGCCACCATGACTCCAAACCTAATGTTTCAATTAGAAACACAGCATAATTTTATTAGAATTGAATTATAAAATAAAAAAACAGTTGCCTTATATTTTTGTAAACTAGCTATAAAGTTTGCCACTGCTTATGATTTAGAAAATGCTTCACTGAATTGTAAAGTGAGTTTCATAAATTCTGTGTCCATTTAAAATGGGAAAATATTAAAGACATTCATAAAATAAAAATATTCTATACATAAACATATATTAGTAACTGAGTAATTGTCCATTGTACAATGTTTCATTATAAAGCTTGATTTCAATGACTTAAAGAGGTTACAGATTTTGTTATAAAAGGAAGGCCTGTCTTTAGGTTAAGAACGTTATGCTCCAATCCTGGTGAAGGAACTGCCCTTGTGATCAATGGTCTGGATTCATCACTGATGCTGCACTGGGTGATTGCATGCCAATTATTTCTTAACTTCTAGATTTTCACAAGTACAGACCTTTTTAATACATTCTGAAGTTAAATGAAGGAAAAATATTACATCTTCCTATTTTGGGGATTTAGATAAATATATAATCTTGAAGGCAATGTGTTAAAATTTTGTGCCATCACCAGCTGAGCAGACATCTTTATTCAAATATTTCTTACTTTTCTAAGCTGAGTATTTTATTGTTTTAAAGATGAACAAAGCAAAATCAAAAGATGTGTCTAATTATTCTATAAATATAACTACATTTAATTTTGAAATATAAATGTTATATTAACTGACCCAATATTTTAACATGTAATTTATTTACATCCATTATTCAGCAAGTGAAACACTGAGAATAAGAGAATTGTGGGTAAAATTCACTGTAGAATTGATGAGGGGAAGTTGAGTGTGATGACTGTGAAGAACATGAGACATCAACCCCTATACATTAGGCAGAGACTTATGTTTCTCTCAAATGCTTCCTAAAATCATCAGACCATGAAGTCGTCTCCTCCATGTTATTAAACAGAAAAAAAAATGAGTGACTTGCAATAGCTAGAAGGATATATTGAATTAGGAAACATATGTGTCAGTCTAAGAAAGTTATTTCTTCCAGCATAACAAAGCAAAGCTAAATAAAAGGAAGCAGTGCAATGTGCCCAGATCCAGTTGCAAGAGAAGAGGTAGTTTAGGAGGCCAATCAATGGCAAGTGGCCTCCTCAGCTTCCGATGGCCCTTATGCACCCACTGAGCTTCTACCTAGTACTCAAACACTGTGTTGATGAAATGTTAAGTGTCCTCATTGACGGAGAAGAGATCACAGGATTATTGCAGCATCTGTGTGGTTCCAGGGTATGTAATGTGGAAAAGGTTTATCTGAAATGCCACATTTTGCAAATGCAGCTTGAGGATTTATAAAGCATGAGAATGTTTAGGAAATTTGAGACACCTACGGGCAATGATAATCCAAAAATGATTAATAATTCATGTACTTTGCAATGAAGCTCACTGTTTTGGTGAATTTAAAACGTTACATTTCTGGTCTTCGCATGTTCCTAACTTATAAGCAATACTTGTAGCATAGCTCAAAATGCAGTATGTTCTTTCCACTGGGAACATGTGTACAGAAATTCCTACTAACAGCAGGAAACAAGTCGCATGTTTTTATTTCTTTTCTTGGTGAAATAAAACTTTTGTAATTTGCTACCTATATTTCAAAATAATTGACACTCTTGAGAGATGTTATCTAATATTCCTCTTACAAAACACAACATGTTCAGAAGGTAAATTTAATTAAAGTTGTATGGTCTTGAATTTTTATAATAATCAGCTACCTAGAATGATAAAACTTTTTTCTCTACCCAAAAAGTTCAGTGTATGAAAATCAATGCAACTGTGATCCATACTAG
>REGO01001193.1:0-13131 GCA_010120015.1 Rhombomys opimus
AGGTTCCATGAGGTGCTGAGAAGAAGGTAAATTCTTTTGTGTTTGGGTGTAAAGTTCTGTAAATGTCTGTGAGGTCCACTTTATTCATGACCTCTATCAGAGATATTTTTTCTTTGTTTGATTTCTGTTTTGTTGACCTGTCCTTTGTTGAGAGTGGGGTGTCGAAGTCTCCCACTATTAATGTGTGGGGATCTATATTTGTTTTAAATTTATCAATGTTTCTTTTACAAATGTGGGTGCTCTCGTATTTGGAGAATAGATGTTCAGGATTGTGATGTCTTCCTGGTGGAATTTTCCCTTGATGAGTATGAAGTGTCCTTCCCCATCTCTTTTTATTTTTTTGGTTGAAAGTCTACTTTATCAGACATTAGAATGGCTACTCCTGCTTGTTTCTTGCTTCTATTTGCTTGAAAAGTCTGTGTCAGGAATTTTTTGGATTTAACATTTTCTTTGACAGATACATTGATTTCTTCCACTGAATCTTCTACCCCTGAAATTCTTTCTTCCATCTCTTGTAGTCTGTTGGTTATGCTTACCTCTGTAGTTCCTATTTTCTTCCCTAAATTCTTCCTCTTCATTATTTCCTCCTTTTGTGTTTTCTTTAATTTTTCCAGTTCTATCTTCAGGTCTTGAGTTGTTTTGTTTACTTCCTTCACCTGTCTGATTGTATTTTCCTCTTTTTCTTTTAGTTCCTTCAACTCTGTTTATTTTACTGCTTTCAGTGATTTAATTATTTCTTCTCTGAAGGCCGCAAACTGTTTGGCTGTATCTTCTCTTATTTCTTCACGGATGGCCATAATCTGCTTGTCTTTAACTTCCTCCATTTCTTTACGGATAGCTATGATCTGTTTGGTTTTATCTTCCCCTAATTCTTTACGTATTTTATGTGTTTCCTCTATTATCCTCTTCATCAGCATAGATGTAAGGTTATCTTCTTGATTTTCTATTATGCTGCATTGTCCAGGGCTGTTCGTCCTGGATGGCTGGGTTCTGGAGATGCCATATTGCTCTGTCTTTTGTTGGTTGAGCTTTTACACTGACCTCTACCCATTGGGCTGTTTTTGGTGTTGGCTGTTAGTTTCTGTGCTTCCTGGAGTCCTGAGGTAGGGAGAATTCTCTTGGCCAGAAGATGATTTTTCCTGAAGGAGTCCTCCTCTGCTTTTTGGTTATGGTCACTGTATGGCCAGTGTTTCTCAGGAATTGCCACTGCTCACCTGAGGTGTATAGCCCTGAGTAGTAGCTGTGGTCTTTGTTAGGCAGGGGGCGCTCTCCTCTTACCCATAGAAATTCTCAAGACAGCTGCCCCACTGCTGGGTTTCCAGTTATAAATTTAGTGAGCTGCTGCTGTTGTTACAGTTTTCCAGGTACAGTCCTCTTGAAGAACCTGCTGATTCCCTAGCTGTGGGGTTTTCTCCCAACAGGGAAACTCAGTCTGTTATCCTGGGGCACACAGTTCTGTCCGGGAAAGTGAGGGGAGCGCCCAGCAAGTCTCTGGGCCAGAGGCTGAGTGCTCTGCTCTGGGCCTGGTTAATGTGCACCTAGGTTGAGCTGGTGCCTGGGGGCAACACTCTGGTCTGGAGGCTGGTAACTGAGGGCTCCACTCTGGTCTGAAGGCTGGGTGCCTCAGTCTGGACCGGAAGCTGTGTGTCCCTGTCTGGGATGTTGGCTGCAGGCCCTGCTCTGGTCCAGATGCTGTGGGTACAGCCCTCTTGAAGGACCAGGGATTCCCACAGTTTTGTCAGTCTAGCTAGGGATAACTGGTTGATCCTTGGCACAGTAACTGAGGGCTGCTGTAATGGCTCTCTGGCTTTTGTAGGTCTGAGGATGACCTAAGGTTGGTCCCAATCATTTCCTGCACCATGGGGTTATCTCTCGACTGGAAAATCCAGTCTGTGATGTTGTGGGCCCAAAGTTTAGTCTGGGACAGTGACTAGATCACGCTGGTGTGTAGCTCTGGGCTGGTGACCAAATGCCTGGCGGAACTGGGATCTCTTTCGTAGTTTAGCCCAGTGAGTTAAAGCTGATTGAATCCCCCACCGTGGGGTATCCTCTCACCTAGAAAACACAATCTCTTGTGTTTTATGGCCGAGAGTTCTGATTGTTGGTCACTGTACCGATCCTGCTTTGCTGCTGTTCAGAATGAGAGTCCTCCTGGCGCCGCCATCTTGCCCCACCTCCCTGGTCATTTCTTAAATTGCTCTCTTTACAACTACATGGATGACCTACTCTCACTGTAAACTCCCTTTTCCCTACCACCACTAAATCTGTCTCACAGGAGTTAGTTTTGCTTTGATTCTTAGCTTAAAAACATTACATTTTCTGACAAGGCATCAGAGTGATTTCCAAAGTGATTGTACAAGTTTACATTCCCACCAGAAATGGCGTAGGGTTCCATTTCTTTACATCCACTCTAGCATGTATTGTCAATTGAATTTTTGATCTTGGCCACTCTGATGGGTGTAAGGTGAAATCTCAGGGTCATATGGATTTGCATTCCCCTGATGACTAAGAAAGGTAAGTGGGACAGACATTGGAAGAGGGAGAAAACAGGGAACAGGACAGGAGCCTAACACAGAGGAGCTCTGAAAGACTCTACCCAATAGGGTATCAGAACAGATGCTTAGACTCATAGCCAAACTTAGGGCAGAGTGCAGGGAATCTTATAAAAGAAGGAAGAGACAGAAAGACCTGGAGGGGATAGGAGCTCCACAAGGAGAGAAAAAGAACCAAGAAATCTGGGCCCAGGGGTCTTTTCTGAGACTGATACTCCAACCAAGGACCACTCATGGAGATAACCTGGACCCCCTGCATAAATGTAGCACGTGGCAGCTCAGTATCCAAGTGGGTTCCTCAGTAAGGGGAATAGAGACTGTCTCTGACATGAACTCAGTGGCTTGCTCTTTGATCACTTCCCCCTGAGGGAGGAGCAGCCTTGCCAGGCCACAGTGGATGACAATGCAGCCAGTCCTGATGAGACCTGATAGGCTAGGGTCAGATGGAAGAGGAAGAGGACCTCTCCTATCAGTGGACTTGGAGAGGGGCATGAGAGGAGATGAGTGAGGGAGAGAGGGTGGGATTGGGAGGGGATGTGGAAGAAGGATACATCTTGGATACAAAATAAATAAACTGTAATTAATATAAAAAATAAAAATTTAAATTGAAAAACATTACATTTTATAATAAACATTAAAATATAATTCATAATATTTCCTAAATTATTTGTTCTTTTATACCAAAAAAAAATGATGAACTATGTACCTGCAAGAATTGCAGTCCCATCTCCCTTCAGGGATCTGAGCTAGCATTTAATATTTTACATTGGATGACACTCAGAAAGTGATGGAGTCTTCAAAACCATTACAGTGTGATTTCTATAATCCTTTCATCAACCAGGGGGACATGTTGAAATCTTCAAATTGCTGAATAATGTCTTTTATAGTTTCAAAATTTAAAAAGAGACCATGGAGATTATCTAATTTAGCTTCCCACTTGAACTTTTAGTCTCATAAAAATGTTTTAGGTTGTAGTACAAAACTCAAATATCTTGAGGGACCAATTACTCAGTTACTTTTTATGTACCCAGCTACTTCAGGATCTTTGGTTGTAAAAATATGTGTATTTCTCTAGAGTTTGCCATCAGCTTGACAAGAGCTCAGGTCACGAAGAATGCCAGGCCTCCTTCTGCTGGTCTTCTTCCCCAGGGTGTACTTAGCCTCACTCATTGATACATCTGGTCTAAGTTGGTTTTCTTTGAGCAAATATCACTTTAACACTAAAGTTGCTGAAGAGTGTTTCCTTGAAGTGTCATTATATCAAAGATCATTCATGATAGATGTGCTGGGTGGGCTGGACCTTTGAGTGCTCTCAAAAGACTTCTTTGTATCCCAGGCTCCTCATGTAAAGAAAGGGGAGGTGATTCAGTTATAGATGTGAGCATTTGTCATGGGATTAGTACCTTTGTACAGTGAGCCATGACACATGTGATCTGATTGCCTTTGAGAACATAAGACACCCAAACTTGACACTTCTCCTCATCACATGTCAAGCTTGCTGCTACCTCCATTTTGGAATCCCCAGACCCCAGGATGCTTGTTTTCTAAACAAAGCATCTGTGGCTTTGCCTACAGAATCCAAAGCTCTCACCAAAAGCATTTATGTAGACCACTAACTCTGCATCTGATGGCATTTTCAGTCAGTAATAGGTGGGTAGCAAGCATACCACAAATGCATCCTACATAACTGTCACCCAAAACCCACTAGTGTTTCTCCACACTTCTATTATCACTGAAGTCAGGCTCTGCATCCCAGAGCTAATGAAAATGTGTAAATGCTTAGACTTTATAATCTTATTTAACCATAAATGCTGGAGAATATTATTTCTTACTGCTGTTTTGTTTGGGGTGTTTGTTTGTTTTCTGACTACTGTTTTTACAATATTCTCAACAATTCTGATTCTCTTTTGTTAAATTGCTTTTATACTTGGGGGACCATGAAAACTGTGAACAGCTGAAATAACTTGAATGAAGCTTTGCTATTAGAGTTGTTTATCTTGGTACCTCCAGGCTAAAGCCCTGTAATAGCCAACCACGGGTAGTTTCACTTGATGACTCAGTCCAATAGCAACTAAGTCTACTGGCTCTGCTCCATCACAGAAGAGTTAGCAGTGGCCAGATCCTTGCAGACTGTTCTTGCTATTTTCTCTAGACAATGTTTGATTCTATCTGTAAAAAAGAAAAAAAAATAAGTTTAGATGTTACTTTTCAAAAGAGTCTGCAATCTCTTTTGGGCTGCCTGAACATCTGAGATAATTGCAAATAGCAACTGTATAAGTGAAATATGCAAAGGCATCAAGTCAAGAATGAGACAAACACATTCTTAATACCTTTGCTCTGGTAGGAGCTTGGCAGAAGTGCTATAAAGGTGATGACAGGAGATGTGGATACGCGTAATGTAAACTCAGTGGGCCTTTATGCAGCCTCGTGTCAGTTACCAGCTGATTTAAGGGATCAACAGTGTCAATGTGCTCTGGTTTTTTAACTTTCTCCAAAATTAATTAGAAATAGCATTATACCTCAGATTGCTCCTCCACAGAGAACATTTCTGGATCATGATAGTTCTGGTTTAGTGTATATGTGTTTAAGAGAAAGAAAATAGAAAAATCTGGTTAAGAGTTCTTGTCACATGGTATGATCCTATATATCATATATATGACCATATATATTGTATATATGTATTATATATCACATAAATATGTGTTACATTTTATTTTATTTTTATTTTGTGAATGGGTGTTTCCATGCATGTGAGTGTGAGTGCCTACAGAGGTTAGAAGGCATCTGATATCTGGAACTGGGGTAAGAGAAACTGTGACATGAGTGGGTGCTGGGAACAGAACTTGTGTCCTAAGCAAAAACAGCATGAGTGCATAACTGCTGAGCCATCTCTCTATGCCATATGTACACATTTTTATTAAATTTTTATTTTTTATATTAATTACAGTTTATTCACTTTGTATCCCAGCTGTGGTCTCCTCCCTCCTTCCTTCCCAATCCCCATCTACCCTCCCTCATCTCCTCCCTGCCCCTCTCTAAGTCCACTGATAGGGGAGGTCCTCCTCCCCTTCCATCTGACTCTAGCTTATCAGGTCTCATCAGGACTGGTTGCAATGTCCTCCTTTGTGACCTAGCAAGGCTGCTCCTTCCTCAGGGGGTAGAGGGAGGTCAAAGAGCCAGTCACTGAGTACATGTCAGAAACAGTCTGTGTTCTGCTTGCTAGGGAACCCACTTGGATACTGAGCTGCACTAGTTTTAATGTCATCTTTTGATAGTTATTCGTTGTGTGTGTGTTTACATGGTTGAATGGAAGTGGGTATGCTATCAGTGAGAAACAATAGAATTAAGCAGTGTATCTGAAAGTTTGGAACACACATACATACACACAGACAGGCATGTACTGCTCTAAATCTGTACATTGTAGGAGCAAATGTTTGTCTCTAACTTGGAAAAAATGGAAACTATAATTTTATGACCCAGTCTATTTTTTTTTACACAACATTTATCTTCAAAACCCAAATTACAACACGTGGCCATCAACTTCTCATTTCTGTCTGAGACTGTCCGAACAGTTCATCTGACTCAGTTTCACAGCCTGACTCACACAGGAGGATACTGTTCCTTGAGGAAGGCATCTCTAAGTGTGAAACCTCCTGAAATGAAAAACAGAGAATATGCGAGTCACAAGGGCAGAGGAAAGGGTTACAGCCACAAGTTTCATGAAGCAAGTGTGATATGTTCCGTTTCCCGTCCTGTAGAGGAAGTGGCAGCCACAGCCAGGAGATGCTGTCTAAGGCGCATTCACATTAAGGGAGATGCTAAGGCCGGCCTGTTATTATTTAATTTGTAAGTCTGATTGTTGTTAATAATAAGCAGCCAGGCAAGGTGACACACCCCTGTAATCAACAGCACTTTACAAGCAGAGAAAAGAGTATCCAGAGTTCAAGGCCAGCCTCACATACAAGAGAATTGTCTTGCAAAACCACTTAATAAGGAAAAAAATACTGTAAATTTTTGATAAAATTAATTAATCTCTTTGCTTCCATATTGCCATATCTGAGGATATATAGTTTCTGGTACACTAGAGTAATTATGAGGTCATAGTAATATTATGTAGGCAAATCCAGCCTGGAAAGGAGATTTTCCAATTAAGGCAGAGGTGGTTGTTTTAATTAATGACACGTATTTTCTCCCATAGGGCAATTCTATTTTCTCTATGCAATGTAACAGAAATTTTATAATTAAATGAAAAAAAGTTTCCCAATGCCTGACCACAAGACACACTGCTGTGATATCCTAATTAACAAACAAGTGATTGACAAAGTGAAGTCTGTTATTGAAAAATAGAACAAGACAAACAACACCAAAATAATTTTACTTGCTTTAATACTAATAAGTTTTGCTTTAAACATATGTGCAAATTTTTACAAATACATCTTTAATATTTAGGTGTGGCTTAATTTTAATGAGATATGTTTTAATGTAGAATGAATATAAGATTCTAGTTCTTGCAGAGGCAAGCTGTATGCTGTTCCCTAAGTTCCCCTGCCTATCTTCCAGAGGTGGCCTGGTGGGCTCAGAAACATCTAGGTTAGACCTATCACCACCATTCCCCTGCCTGCTGATTCCACCTAGGGAACAGCAAGCAGAGTGAGCTACAGTTTGTCCCCTGAACTCCTTCATCCAGCCCAGGAATCTGGCTCCCTTCCTGAGAAGGCTGGTGGGACCCCAGGAATATCCAGGACCATCTAGGGCAAATCCAGCAGAGATGAGCAGCATGCTGTTGCCTAAGTTTTATTGTTAGATACAAGGCTCTGTCTGCCTCCCCAAGGAGTCCTACCAGCATCAGAAACATCCAGCTAACACCAGAGACAACCTAATGGTTAAAGGCCAGAATAAGAACAAAATCAACAAGAGCCAGGGCAATATGGTACCACCTGAGCCCAGTTCTCCTACTATAAGCCGTGGATATCATAACACAGCCTATAAATAAAAAGATGACCTTAGCTTCTCTGGGAGTATAGATCTCAGTATGTTTATCCTCTATTATATGTCAAATAACCACTTATGTGTGAGTATATACCATATGTGTCTTTCTGCTTCTGGTTACCTCACTCAAGATGATCTTTTTCAGCTCGCACCATTTGCCTTCAAATTTCATGATTTCCTTGTTTTTAATTGCTGAGTAGTATTCCATTGTGTAAATGCACCTCTAGAGTTGCTAAACAATAAGGAAGATCCTAGGAAAGATGCTCAATCCTCATTCAGAAGGACAAATATGATAGACACCAGAAGCAGGAGAAGCCAGGGAACAGGACAGGAGGATACCACAGAGGGTCTCTGAAAGACTCTACTGATTGACATATTGAAGCAGAGACTGAGACTCATACCCAAACTTTGGACAGAGTGAAGGGATCTTATGAAAGAAGGGAGAGATAGAAAGATCTGGAAGGGACAGGAGCTCCAAAAGGAGACAAACAAAGCCATAAAAAACTGATCCCTGGGGGGTCCTGAAGAGAATGATACCCCAACCAAGGACAATGCATGGAGAGGACCTAAAACACCAGATGTAGTCCACAGACTGTTTCCAATTGGGGTCCCTAGTAAAGGAGCAGGGACTTTCTTTGGCATGAACTTAGTGGCAAGCTCTCTGATCACTTCCCCTTAGGGGGTGCAGCCTTACCAGGAAGACAATACAGTCAGTTCTGATGAGACATGATAGGCTAGGTCAAATAGGAGGACTTCCCCTATCAGTGTGGACTAGGGAAGGGGCATAGGGGGAAAGCAGGAAGGGAGGGTGGGCTTGGGAGGAGGCAAGATAGGGGGCCACAGCCAGGATACAAACTGAATAAATTGTAATAAATGATACTACTAATAAAAAGAAAAAATGACCTTAAATCCAATCTTATAAAGAAAATAGATGCCTTTAAAGAGGAAATGAAATGCAGGAAATTACAAGCAAGCAGGTAAAGAAAAGACTAAAACTATTCAAGCCCTGAAAATGGAAATAGAAACAAAGAAAACACAATCTAAGGCAATCCTGGAGATGAAAAACTTAGGGAAGCAAACAAGAACTACAGATAAAAGCATCACCAACAAAATACAAGAGATGGAAAAGAGAGTCTCAGGCATAGAAGTTGCAATTGAAGAAACCAATACAGTCAAAGAAAATGTTAAATTGAAAAAGTCCCTGATGCAATACATCCAAAAAATCTGGGACATTATGAAAATATTAAATATAAGAATAATAGTAACAGAGGGAGAAGAATCCGAGGTATATATATATTTTCTAGGCCAGAGACATCTTGAAGAGTCCAGAGCAGGGAGAGAAAGAAGTAGACAGAACTGGAAATGAGAGAAGACAGAGATGAGGAGAGCAAGAGAGGAAGAGAACAGGGAAGGATCAAAAAGAGGGAACAAGGAGCCAAAAACAGAGAAAGAAAGAGAGACAGGGAGAGAGAGAGACAGAGGGAGAGAGAGAGGAGGGAGAGTATTGGCATGCATGTATTTTTCTGTGAAATGGTATTTGTTTGTTTGTTTTTCATTCTTTGCCCTTCTGGAAAATTATTTTGTATTTAAGTACAAGAGATTAAAATTTACATTTAGAGGCACATGTTCTCAAAATCAACTTACTATTATGTGGTAGTTCAAGTTGCTAAAAACAACACCAGGAGCGTAAATAAAAGTTGAGTTGTAATGAGACACAAAAACACTTTAAGAAAAAACATATATCTGTATAGCATAGTGCAGGGTAGAAATTCAGAGGAGAGCATCCACTGAGCCTCACATTTTCAAGAGCTTCAGGAAGCTGTGCCTTTCTAACCACTTTTAATTTACTGAAAATTCAGTTTAAATATATTTTTATTTTTATTATTACTATCATTTTTTACAATTTATTCACTTTGTATTCTGCTGTGACCCCTTTCCACATCTCCTCGAAATCCTACCCTCCCTCCCTCTTTTTCCCCTATGCCCCTCCCCAATCCACTGATAGGGGAGGTCCACCTAGCCTTCTCTCTCACCCTAGCCTATCAGGTCTCTTCAGGACTAGCTGCATTGTCTTCCTCTGTGGCTTGGCAAGGCTGCACCTCCCAGGTGTAGGTGATCAGAGAGCTTGCCACTGAGCTCATTCCAGAGAAAGTCCCTGCTCCCCTTACGAAGGACCCCAATTGGAAAATGAATCTATAGACTACATCTGAGCAGGGATTTTAGGTCCTCTTCATGCATTGTCCTTGGTTGCGGTATCATTCTCTTCAGGGCCCCACTGCTCAGTTTTTGTTGTTGTTGTTTTGTTTGTTTTGTTTTGTTTTGTTTTGTTTTTGGCATTGTTGCTCTCCTTTTGGAGCTCCTGTCCCATCCAGGTCTTTCTATCTCCTCCTTATTTCACAAAGTTCCACACATTCAAGTCAAAGACTTGTATGAAAAAAAATTTCAAGTCTCTTAAGAAAGAATTAGAAGAAGATATGAGAAAATGGAAAGATCTACTATGCTCATGGCTTGGCAGGATTAATGTAGTAAAAATGGCCATCTTACCAAAAGCAATCTACAGATTCAATGCAATTCCTATCAAATTACCAACACAATTCTTTACAGACCTGAGAAGAAAAATTCTCAACTTCATATGGAATAACAAGAAACCCAGAATTGCTAAAATGATCATCTACAATAAAAGATCTTCTGGAGGTATCTCCATCCCTGATCTCAAGCTGTACTATATAATAAAAGTAATAAAAGAAATGCATGGTACTGGCATAGAAACAGAATGGTGGATCAATGGAACCGAATAGAAGACCCAGAAATAAACCCACATTCTTATGGACACATGATCTTTAACAAAGATGCCAAACCATACAATGGAAAAAAGATAGCATCTTCAACAAATGATGCTGGTCTAACTGGATGTCTACATGTAGAAGAGTGCAAATAAATCCATAATTATCACCCTGCACAAAACTAAAGTTCAGGTGGATCAAAGACCTCAACATAAAACCAGACACATTAAATCGGTTAGAAGAAAAAGTGGGGAAGACCCTAGAACTCATTGGTACAGGAGACAATTCCCTGAACAGAACACCAACAGCACAGGCTCTAAGAGCAACAATCAATAAATGGGACCTCATGAAACTGAAAAGCTTCTGTAAAGCAAAGGACACAGTCCTCAAAACAAAACGACGGCCTGCAGATTGGGAAAGAATCTTCACCATCTCTCTATCTGACAGAGGGCTAGTATCCAGTATATATAAAGAACTAAAGAAGTTGAAAAGCAAAAAATCAAGTAATCCAAATAAACAATGGGGAACAGAGGTAAAAAGAGAATTCTTGATAGAGGAATATCAAATGGCAGAGAAACACTTAAAGAAATGCACAAAGTCATTAGCCATCAGGGAAATGCAAATCAAAACGACCCTGAGATTTCCCCTTACACCTATCAGAATGGCCAAGATCAAAACCTCAAGTGAAAACACATGCTGGAGAGGTTGTGGAGAAAGGGGAACCCTCCTCCACTACTGGTGGGAATGCAAACTGGTACATCCACTCTGCAAATCAATCTGGTGCTTTCTCAGACAACAAGGAATAGTGCTTCCTCAAGATCCAGCTATACCACTCCTAGGCATGTATCCAAAAACGACTCAAGTACACAATAAGGACATTTGTTCAACCATGTTAGTAGCAGCTTTATTTTTAATAGCCAAAAGCTGGAAACAATCCAAATGCCCCTCAACTGAAGAATAGATACAGAAATTGTGGTTCATCTACACAATGGAATACTACTCAGCAATTAAAAACAAGGAAATCATGAAATTTGCAGGTAAATGGAGGGATCTGGAAAGGATCATGCTGAGTGAGCTTCCCCAGCAGCAGAAAGACCCACATGGTATATACTCACTCATATAGACATATAATATAAGATAAACCTACTAAAATCTGTAAACCTCAAGAAGGTAATCAAGAAGGAGGACTCTGGCTATAAGGCTCAATCTCCATCCTGAAAGGCAAAGAGGATGGACACCAGAAGAAGAAGAAAACAGGAAACAAGTTAGGGGCCTCTCACAAAGGGCCTCTGAAAGACTCTGCTCTGTAGACTATAAAAGCAGATGTTGTGATTTATGGCCAAACTTTGGGCAGAATGTAGGGAATCTTATCAAAGAAGTGGGAAATTATAGTAAGAGCTGGAGAGGACAGGAGGTCCACAAGGAGAGCAACAGACAAAAAAATTTGAGCACAGGGGTCTTTCCTAAGATTCATACTCCAACTAAGTACCATGCATGGAGATTACCTAGAAAACCTGCACAGATGTAGTCCATGGCAGTTCAGTGTCCAAGTGGGTTCCATAGTAATGGGAACAGGGACTGCTTCCGACATGAACTGATTGGCCTGCTCTTTGATCACCTCCCCCTGAGCGGGGAGCAGCCTTAAGAGGCCACAGAGGAAGACAATGCAGCCACTCCTGATGAGACCTAACAGACTAGGAGCAGAAGGAAGAAAAAGAAATGCTCCCCTACCAGTGGACTTGGGGAGGGGAGTGTGTGGAGAAGGGGGAGTGATTGGGAGGGGAGGAGAGAGGGAACTAGAGGGAAGATACAAAGTAAATAAAGTATAATTAAAAATTAAAAAAAAAAAGTTCCATGCATTCTGCCCAAAGTTTGGCTATGAGTCAGCCTCTGCTTCAATACCTCGATCAGTAGAGTCTTTCAGAGGCCATCTGTGGTAGGTGCCTGTCCTGTTCCCTCTCTTCTCCTACTTATGATGTCTATCCTGTTTGCCCTTCTGAATGAGGATTAAGCATGTTCCCTAGGAAACATGCTCCTTGTTGTTTGGCTTCTTTAGGAGTATAGATTTTAGTATGTTTACCCTATATTGTATGTCCAATAACCACTGATGACTGATTATATATCATGTGTGTCTGTCTTTCTGCTTCTGGGTTACCTCATTCAAGATGATCTTTTCTAGTTCCTACCATTTGCCTGCAAATTTTATGATTTCCTTCTGAGTAGTATTCCATTGTATAAATATACCACAATTTCTTTATCCATTCCTCCTCTAAGGGACATCTAGGTTGTTTCCAGATTCTGGCTGGTATGAATAGAGCTGCTATAAACAAACAAAAAAGTAACCCAATAAAAAAATTGGGTTCAGAGCTAAACAGAGAATTTTCAATAGAGGAATACCAAACGGCAGAGAAACACTTAAAGAAATGTATAATGTCCTTATTCATCAGGGAAATGCAAATCAAAACGACTCTGAGATTCCATCTTACACCCATCAGAATGGCTAAGATTAAAAACTCATGTGACGGAAGCAGCAGAGCCAAGATGGCGACGAGCACACACCGTTTCTGAGCGGTGGCATACCTGAACTTCTGAGTTGGTGAATGGAAGGACCTCTAACCCAGGAAGACAACGGTGGAGATTTCTAGACCGACAGGGAACATCACAAGAGGTGAAAACTTTGGTCTCGGGTCACCCGGGGACTTGTTTGGGGAAGGAGAGAAACGACCCTTTGATCTCGAGGCACTCCCCTCCCCCAGACCTCCCTCCACCTCGGCACAGCAGCACAGCTGACTGGTCTTTCTCAGAGC